>JAPDSC010121902.1:1465-17213 GCA_026290005.1 Latrodectus geometricus | reverse complement strand
TAAATATAAATATTATTTTTTATACACATAATATTTTAAAAATAATAAATATTATTTTTTCAAACGACAATTATTAACTGAAAGAAATTCAAATTTATTGTTTCAAATATGAATAAAATATTAGATTAATTGCAATGGTTAGGTTCAAATTATCCTGTTTCAGTAGTATACTTTCCAGTACCCAGCCTAGATTTGGGGTTAACCAAGTTTTACATTTTGGCACAAATTAACAAATATTTATGAAATATATGTGCGACATATTTTATTTATTAAAAAAATGTAGAACTGGTTTTTGTAAACTGCATATTGTTTCACATTTCAATGTCAGTAAAATTTTTTCGAAGCAACTTATATAGTGCAGATATATGTGATCATTACTTTTTGTAATGCCCAGAATTTTACTCAATCAAATTTTATTAAAATTTATCATAGATATTTTAATTAGAAATGAATTTTTTTGTATATACAAACATAAATTGAATATGTAAAGATAAATTAAATAAAACAATTTAAAAAAATCTACATATATAAAACTTAAATAATCATCTACTGTATAACATATATGTACATAAAACTTGAGTAGTAAATTAAAGTAAAAATTTAAATTGTCATTTTCAAAACTATGGGCGCGTGCTTAAAAATAATGAAAATGCAATTTCTTTCCAATAGCATTTTAATTCAAATTATACAATTTGTAATGAACTAAAGATTTATTATATACTATATTTTAATTTGAATAATTTCTAATCCATTTTTAATGATATATATTCAGGAATTGACATGTCTATTAATTTGAATAATTCCATTGTTCGTAAACAAATGACTATTACAAGGGATTTCATGATTAATATGATGGATTTCGTGATTAAAGTGTTCTATATTCATGAAAATATTTTGATTAAAACTATATGTATTTTCTGAATAAAAAATGATGTAATCTTATTCTTTTACTAATGAAAGTATGGTTTTTAATGCATTTGAACAGAAAACCAATAGGAAGTTAATTAAAAATGGTGATTAATTTCTCGATGGCAAGTAATCTATATTTTCAAATCCATAATTTTTATGTAAAATGTATATTCTATATAGGATTGTAATAATAAAGTATTAAGCAATTAATTTGGAATTATTTAATTGCAGATAATTCTAAAACATCTCAGAGTATAATCATAAATAATGAATGTATTTTTGTTAATAAATCTTACTAATAATACTACTTATAATACTACTTAAACTAATATAATACTGCTTAAACTAATTAATACTACTTTCAAAGTTATAAATTCGAAGAAACAAAATCATGCTTAAAGAATACATAATTAATAATTAAAATTATACTAAATTTATATTTAAGTCAAATATATCGAAAATGAAAAATACTTGAATTTTTCAAATTGACTATTTCTGTAAATAATAACCACATATTATAGATTTCAACCGAATAACAATAAATTTTTTGGAACAAAGCTAATCATATTAATTCAATGTTAAAAGACAATGGAAGATATTATTATTTTTTATTAATATAATGTCAGTTTTATATGATTTTATTTTATTAAGAAAATATTTTTAAATAGAAGAAAAAATTCTTGCCTTTTTAATTCAGATTACATAAATTTTTTATTTACAAATTAAAAGCTGATTTTTTTCCCCTTCCTTTTAAATTTTTTTTCTTATTTTGTCATTTCATAGAAACAGGGATTCTTAAAGACTAAAAATAATTTTAAATTATAAATTACTGGAGACAAAAATTGCATTGAAAATAATAGATGGCTTAATAATATTAAAAGCATAACCAAATTTAAGGCTTTTACTAAACAACAATGGTTAATTTCCATAATTATAGTTGAAACAAATGACTACCTTATGCTTTCAAAACTAATTTAATACTATACCGGGTGAATTAAATGTTCGGTAAACAAATTAAGAAAATACAAAAAAGAAAGATAAGATAAATTCGTGCAGCTCACAAGAGGAAGAGTTCCAATGGACTTGAATTTTATTTAAAGTACAAAAATTAAAGATAGTTGAAAAAAGAATCTCTGAATGGAATAGCAGAACACTCCATTCGTTTATTCGTGTTAGAGCAAAAGTTTAATTTTCCTCATACACACTCTACGGTAGCAAAAGATAACTGAGACGATAGTTACAGATGTGTTCAACATTTCGAAATGAATTATAGAAACTTACCAACTGATAGAATGTTGGAGTTCAGCCAATATTGAAGGGGATGAATGGTACACAAACGCTTTCAAGTGAGCCAACACCAAGGTTATATGTTTCCATAAAGCCACGTGATCGTGGTGGCAATACGATCTTGCAACGTCGACTAATCACGCTAGTCTATAATGGCTTGGAACAGGAATCACTTCATTCAAATGGCATACTACCTGCTAACCTGCATAAAATTTTGCAGATAATACGTCTTTAGTTTAATGTAGGGACGACTAATTCGCGAAAGAAATGATTTCGGAAGGATTATTCAAAGAAGAATGGTCCGACAATGAAATATGAGGTGAATTCATATTATGTTAGATAATTCGATGCAAAATCCGAGTTTCTTGAGTTCTCAGATTGCAAACATTTAAGGAAATTTCAACTAACCTGGTACGTTAAAAATGCTCAAATTATTAATATGTGATTCAATATTAGATGTCATATGAGTATGCTTGACGATAGACAGGAAATATATTTAAAAATTTTATTAGCTACATATGCAAATTATCGTAACCAAATAAATTTCCTAAAGAAGGGTTCAGGCTTATTTAAACAATAATGTATTTATATACATCAATCCATTTTTATATCAAGTGTGACTGTTACCAAGAAATTAAGTCTTAGCTTCTTTGAGTCTTATCTTCTTTAGTTTCTTTTTCTTTAATATAAAATCCATAGTCTTTTGCCGACCACCCTGTCTAGTGGTCAGCGTACCTTGACTGCGGATGGGTAGGTTCTAGTTTAAATCCTGGTTCGGGTACGGATGTATTTTCTTTCTTTCTCGCCTGTCTTTGTTCTTTCAGTGTGTGAATGGTTGCCTATCCTATAAACGGGTACTTATGGCATGTGTGTATTGCAAAAGTCGAACATGACACCAAATTACGGTTCACAGTTGGAAAAGTGGAGCAGGATTCTCCATATTACCAGCTTAACTGGCACACAATAACAACTTAGTCTTTTAGAAAGAAGTATAGGTTTAAATATGAATGTAGATCAACAGTAAGGGGTGAGTTATAAAATGTCTTTCTTAAAAATCTATATAAAGTCATAAAATTGTCAAAATAAGAAGCTCGTTTTAAGATGCGTATAGCGGAAGCGATTATATATTTTTTAAAACTAAAAACATAATTATTTCCTAATAAAAATCACTTTTGAAATTCAATGATTATATGATTGCAAATGAATGCAATATACAATGCAAATAAATTTCTCTTTTTTTTACGCTTTTAAAGTGAGACACGTTATCTGTAGGATAATACCGAAAAATACTAATTGTATGTTATAAACACTCTCCAAAATGCTTCAACTCACAAACGCAGAAAATATTAATTTATTTATAATGGCAATTCTTCTGATAAATTCAAATTCACTTCAATGAAAGGAGTTTTTATAAGTACTTTTATAGGTTATTCGTCCTTCAGATCAGTGTAAAATATTCTAAGATCTACATTTATTCATTTGATGAGAGAGCGTAAAAATTTCTTTTTCTCTCTCAACTGATTAAAAAATTATTTTATCTCTTGAAAGATTTTATTAAACTCAGTACTTAATTCAGATTGTTTGGCATATCCCTCTTTACATAAATCTCTTCATATCTGGCCTAAATATTTTAAAGCTTTAATGCGGTAGTCTCAGTAAATCTTAGCATGATTTTCCCAATATATATTTCCAAAATTTAAGTAGTTTAAATAATAAATTTGATTAAAAAATTTTACAGAGAATAAGTAATTCAAAACTACCTTCATTCATTTATTAAACATTTTTTAAATAATTTTTGTAATTATCAGGTAAATTCTTAAAGCACTATGAAATACAAATATATAAATACTAAATCTAAATACAAATCCTTTAAATTTACTCAAAGATAAATAAATATAGTTCTCAGACAAATTATATATTATAATATTCAATAATGTGGTCTCATTTAATTTAATTCTATCAAGTATTATATTAAGAATTTAATTACCAGAAGTATTTTAATTCTAATAGTAGTTTTAAGTTCTTTGCAAGAAGATAAAAAATTAGTATAAACAAATTCAAACATCCCACAATCGGAAATAGAAAATTATTTTTAAATTATAATCCAGCAAATTATATCTTAATAATTTAAATATATAATTTTGTTTTTGTAAAAACTATATTGCATATTTTGTGAAAAATAAAATTTAAATCGTTAGTATTCTTTATTTAGTATATAATTGAAAATTTTCTAATAATATAAAGGATTCAAAAAAATTTGTTATCAATTTAGTTTTTAACAAAATATCAAAACATTGGCTTTACAAAAATATAAAACAGCGAGTTTTAATAATTTAAGTAGTTTATCAAGCATAATAGGTTTACAAATAAGATTAACTGACTTATGTTCTAAAACTATATGTTTCCCTTAGGAATATTTTAGTAAAAATTCAAATAAATTATAAATTTTTAATAAATAAATTTTATTTATTATGCAACTAAATCATTATCAGTTACGAAACATTAATATTTAGCGAATCGAATAAAATATTTTTTTGCAAATGATATAATAGCTTTCTGAAGAGAGTATTTTCGCTATTGTGTCAAGTATTTAAAAACATCTGAATTCAGGATAAAAATTATTCAAAATAAACAAATTAGATTTTTTACTTAATATTGTATTGTAAATTTTTAAATATTTCTGTATATCTTATAATTTTTAATTTTTTAAAGACGATTATTTTTTAATAAAACTTTTATTAAAATAATGTTTAACTAATTTGAAAAAAATTCAAAATAAAATATATGTTCAAAAATTAAAATTTACATATTTATTATTGTTATCAATATTTTATAGAAGAAATACATTTTTAGTTGCTGCTTAGATTTGTATTGTTTCGAAATGATTCTCCAATGAAAATTAACTCTATATTTTAATTTTGTAAGGGTATTAACAATTAAATTGAGCTATAAATATACTTCTCATATGTATCCTTTTATTGGCTTTGATGGATAATATTCTTTGAATTCTTTTATGCTTTTAAGTTATTAAAATACCAAATATTGTAAGCTTTATGTTTTTTTTTTAAATATTCATACCATTAATCTTGAAAAAAAAAGTATCTTAATTATTGGTACAGTATTTTAATTATTGTTAAATATTTTGATATAAAAAATAAATCTAATCATTGTAACTTTAAATCCTTCAAAGCAGAGCAGTATAATTGATGACGACAAGTATTTACATTTATCTTATATTTTACACCGTTAAAATTGCAGAAAATTTCCATTGTTAGTCTCATTATTTTAATTATTAAATAAATAAAATCGATGACAAAAATATAAATAATTGTTGTTAAATTATTTATTTTTTTGAATTCAGTAAATTCCACGTTTCTTTGATTAAATGTATACACACGATAATAAAACGTATTTGTTATTGTATTTAATATTTTAATTAGATAAAAGGAGTTTTAAATCAAATTTTCTTTCTAAATAAATTAATCATTAACAGTCATCAAGAGACATACAATGCCTCAGATATTTTGCCTTTTTACATTTCTACAAAAATGATATAATTAAAAGGTGTTGTCTATTCTCAGCTAATACTTTACGCAAACTATTCTTCTACCAAAACTAGATGAGTTTAAATTAACCAAGTAAAACAGTAATTACTGACGTGATAATTATTCAAGTAAATTAAAAGAAAATAGTTTTACCAATCAGTGGAAAAACCAAAATTCTAAATTTTTGTTTGTCACCTTTTATACGATCCAATACTTTCACAATATTTTAAATTATTTAGACGTCTTTGAAATAAGACAAATGTGAATTATTTCATTATTCATCAAATATATTTATTAAAGTTACTTAAAGTATCTTAAGTTTGAAAGTGTATCGTATAAATGAAGGATTGAATCACTTGATTCAAATCAAATATCCATTTATATAATTTCTTCTGCTGTATAAACGATTTCTTAAAATGAATTGCAAAAATTTGCAAGGACTTAAAGGAATATTTACAGATAATATAAAATATACCAGAATATATTTTCAAGAAAATATGATAAATTTAGAAATAATTCATAAACATGCTGCATATTATTTTAATAATATAAAATAAGGACAATCAATGAAAACGTCAAGGCAAAGTATTAACATTGTATTTGCTTAATACATCAGCATTATCAATCTCATTCTATAGATAAAAAAAATTATTATTTCAGTAATCTGTTGAATACACACAACATATAAACGCACCAAAATAACTTTTTCTTTATACATTGAATATAATACCGAACTTGTCATTTCCATTTTTGTGCTGCCGTTCACAGTCTTATTAAGCTGTCAGTTAATGCTTTTGTTGATAATGGATCGATGATTCTCGGCATTGACTTTCATAGATATATTCAGAAATATCTATCAGATTTTCTTAGAAATCTCTGAAGATAATTTACCATAAAGGAGTAAATAATAGATATTCAGTTTAACTGGTATTTTGTTGTTTACTGTTGCGAATCTGTAGATGTATATAATTAGAAACATATTTGAAATTAATAATTCATAAAATTAAATTCATCTTAGGATTAGAATTTTAGTTTCAAGGTCTATAGTTTATTTTATAGTTATAAATATTTTTTTGATTACTAACCCTAATTTTTATTATGGTTCATTGATAAATAAATAGTTTAAAATTTAAACAAAAACATTATATATTTTTCTAGACTTTTTATATAGTTATATATATGTATGCATTTGTATATATATTATGTCACAGTTAAAATCCAATATAATAAACATTTGTTCTAGAAACTAGAAATTAAATAACAAAAGAAAGTAAATTGCAAAATAGAAACACAATCAAAAAACTACATCTATTGACTTATACGAATTATGAAAGTGAGTTGTTTTCTGGAACAGATGAAACGAGGTGTAAACAAAAAAAATCTGGAAAATCAACAGCAGTTGTGTGGATTTATTGACAAGAATCATCATATTGTAAATTATTTTTCTTCCCCAGGAAAATGATTTAATAATAAGAAAGCAATGATCCTGAAGACTTAAGCACTTCCAACAGATAGACCAGTATATAAGTTACATAACAATATGACAAAACATTTCTGGTTAACAGGCTTACCGAATGGCATTGGGCACCAATTTATTCATTAGCTACAAATATCTTGTTTATATGACAAGTTAAAATTCCCTAAGAACTGAATGTAATATTTTAGATCATCTCTGAAATTTTGCTGCAAGATTCCTGAGTGTTTCCATATTCAAGAATACCACTATTCAATTGTCAATAGTTTAATCATGAGATCAATTAAGAAAGCCCATGTTGTGTAAAAATTCCAAGTGTTTCCGTTTACAATGATGTCGGGATAGAACTACGTAGAATTAAATGTAACATTATGTGCACTATTGATGCACTATATGATGATTTTTTTTTTAACAAAGACAGCTGGAATGGTGGTGACTTCATGAAAATCCAATCAAGTAACTTTGACTGAATACAAACTAAACGACAGAATGTTATCATAGTCTGCCGCTCAAGTTGTTACATAACTACTACACACCTTGGTCGACAGTATGATTATTACATGACACTAAGTTGATATGCACCATATAGTAGCATTTATTAACAGATGTCATTTATCAAACATTACACAATAATGCAATTTTGTGTAATGTTTGGCAAACAGCGTGGATTTACCAACATGCTTTGCTATGTGAATGAATATTTCCCTGTTTATTTGTCTCTCCAGACTTATTTGAGATGAAAACATTTGGAAGATATTTCGATCTATGATACAATGATTACACATTCTTTGAGACTATTTATGCATGTTGTGAAATTCACCTCACAAGTAATGAAAATGCTATTTAGTATTTAGATAATTGTACCATATTCTAATGAATATTACTTGTGATTAACTTTTCTTATGTATCTGTATTTTTAAATATTTTTGTAATTATATATTTTTATACTTTTATTTTTATCAAGTCACTATCATCTATATATATATATATATTATATATCCATTATTTTTACGTGAACTTTATGTAACTTCTTTTGGATTTACTTTGTAAAAAGGTTTAAAACAGATTTCATGAAGATTTTTAGGTCTTGCGCGTTACGACTGCTGACATGCGGTTAACTTCAATCATTTTTGATATTTTATAGACATTTGAGATGATTCTGTATCCCCATGCGAGGTGCATCTCTAACATCAAAAATACCCGAACGGAATCGATGAAACAAAAATTGTACGTAACTGATTGTTACAGTCTTATATAGGACGATAAACACCTTTCACAATTTTAGTCACCCGGCTATCTTTTTCGCCGTTACAAGAGAAAAACGAAAATGTATCGAATTTTCTGTTTGTTGTCTTCCATTTTTAAAACGTTTTACTCGTAACTGAATTAATCAAACAAAAAACCGCAAGAGGATATTTTATTTTCAAATGTCACCTTTCCAACGAGCATAAATCTGAAATTGTTTGATAGATACCTCACGAGATATCGATCATTACAGACGTCTACCGAAAACATAATGGATTACTTTTTCCCCAAACTAATATATATATATATATATATATATATATATATATATATATATATATATATATATATATATATATGTAATGCAAATAAATAATGCATCATGTCAACCATTAGGTATTGCATCATGTCAACCATTGAAAATTCATAATCCTCTAAAATTAATTTGATTTCCTAATTTTTAGAAAAAATCCTAAATTTTAGAAAAATTATTTTTATGAATGCATTATGAATATGCAATATGACAGATTGTTTATACATGAATCATGATATTTTTCTTGGGTTACGTCAATATATTTAAAGTCTTAAAGCATTTGAAAAAAAGCATGTTCAAAGGACGTAAGTAAAATTTTTAAAAAGGCACAATAAACAAAGTATCTCTTTTTAAATTTATTGTAATATTTCCTAAACATGAAATGATTGTCATTAGTTGATGTGTTTATATTAAATATGACTGATTATATATTAAATATAATTGACACTTATTATCTAAGTACTTTCATAGCTTGTAAATTCATCTAGTTTACAAAGAAAGAATTATTAAAAAACTATACGAGTTGTTTGTCAACATGAGTGAATGCTATAAAATTTTAAACATCTTTAGACTGATTTTCTCTCATAACTCATTAAATATATTAACATGTTAAATAGAAATCAAAAATTTTTAATGTTATTTTAATATAATAAATAGTTTAGTAATGAAAAACGACTAAACATTTCTTTTATATTTCTACCAGAAATAGAAAATTTATAAAAAAAATAAATGAAACAACAAAAAATTTAATTATTTTGATTGACATTAAAATAGATTAATTTTCATACATAAAAATAAAATAATTCAATCATGAAATTCATGAAAATAAAGGATTCAATTTTAATTAATACTAAGATTTTCAATTAAAAGCATAGCAGAAAATGTGCCAATATTAAAATATAATTTGAATCACTTTTAAAAAGAGCAGATAATTAATTAAAATAAATTATTTTATCTTCTTAAAATTAAAAATGACTTCAAAATGGTTTAGAATTCTTAATCAATTATTCTTTCACGATAATTTGGAAACAAATTTCTTAAATTAATTTAATAAAATTTATCAAATTTTTTGTTCATTTATTGAACATATTGTTTCTGGAACAGTTTCTAAGAACATTAATAAATAATAAATTAATATTTGAAGGGGAAATAATTAAATATTTTCATTAATGGAAACAAAAGAATTAAAATCGACAGTTTTTGAAGAAGAGAAAATATTCGCTTCTCATAATAGAAATTTTTAAACAATTATATTAATGAAAGAGGTTTTAGTCTAAATGTTCTAACGTCGAAGTCCAAATATAAATAGCTATTTTGTATTGAAATGAACATATACACCTGGAAAATTAGTAATGAACTGAATTTCAGTATGATGTGTCAATCTCCATATTAATTAATGAGCTATTACTAGCATGGGACAACATTATCCATAAACATTAACCACCACAACAATTAGCAATATTGTATCTAAATGAACTTATATTTGGAAAAAACTAGTAATGAACTGAATTTCAATATGTTGTGTCAACCTCCACATTAACTAGCAAATTGTTACTAGCAGCAATCAGCACAACATTATCTACAAACATTAATTATCACAAAAAACCAGCAATTTTATATCTAAATAAACATATAATAGACGAAAACAAGTAACGAACTGGATTGCAATTTGCTGTGTCAATCTCCACACTAATTAATAAGCACTTCTTTATCTCTGGTTTTTAACCTGATTTTTAACTTTCATTTGCTGACTTACATAAATAGTGAACCAGGACTAGATGTGGCCGCGGTATCCTGTTTGGTTAGGGCATCGTTCTCGTTACCAAATGGTGGTGAGCTCGAATCCCGGTTTAGCCGAAGTCCATCGTGTTCACTAATGGCGACTGGGGCACGTTAAATCCATCAGGTCGCAATGTTCTCCATGTTCCCGTTTCAAATTAATACCTCTGGGGGTGGGTGGAGCCAGGTTTTGGGTCTTCACTGGTTTCAATCTCTAAATTGGAAAATTCTGATGGTGCTGCCATCTATGAGAAAAAAGTCGTACTTCCACCTTTGTATGAGGGTGCTCTATTAAAAAAATGGAAGACGCTCTCTCTCTGACTGATTCGCTTAGTTTCTCTGACGGGTGGGCTTGGCGTTGCCAAGTGTCATTAACAACAACAACACTCTTTCATGCTGAAATCGACAACAGCAGTACTAGATATTCATTTAAAACATCCCTTTCTTATAACGTAATTTAAGAGTTCATAATTGTTAAAACGTTGTGTTACTTTTGATTTGAAGTTAACGTAAATGGAAGGTGATTTTTTTTTAATTAAATTTTCAAGATCATTTCCTTATCAATGAGATATCGTATATTGAGACAATTTATTTATATTAGGCTCTATTTTTATACATATTGCCTATCCTTGGAAGAAGAAAACAAATTCTCTTTCTCAGAGTAATATCTTGACCATGAATCATAACACCTATTATGAAGATTTATTTCATCATATAATGATACGCTCCGTAACCACTTTCATTCATAGCAAGCATAATAAACAGCAAAATGATATTGTTTCATGATCTTTCAATATTGTTTGCCAATTTTATAAAAAACATTTTTAAAAGAATTCACAGTTATGTATAATTTACTTTGTCACTTTAATTACATAATTTAATAAAGGATAAACTGATTTTAGGCAGTTTATAAAGTTTCATATATCTTTAATTAACAAACAGGTATTTAAAATTCAATGTATTTTGTATAAAAGTAATGGGTTATACTACTTAAAATCTCTTCTTTATTAAACGAAATAGCTTTTGATTTTTAAATCTAAAATTAAATATTATTTATACGATATAAGATTCAATACGATAATTAATAATACAATTTTTAAAAATGAAACGTTCAAAATAAAATTGGAAATTCCATGTATAATATTTTATTTTCTAAGAGATAGATTTTAATTATAGTTGTGTCATCTAATCATATTTATTACATTTTTAAATGAATTAATAATAGTTGATTTTATTTATTCAAATTTAAAATTTAATAATCTTATAGAATTAATAATTTTTTAATTTGCATGATATGTTTAATTTTTTTTTTGTTTATGTTGCATACGAAAGAGCAGTCTAATGATGTGTTTCTAGTTTTACAAAAGAGAACACAATTTTATTTAATAATACATGTTTATAGTACGGAAATAAAATACTCTTACATTACTTTGAAAACGTTTCTCATGTTTTTTATAAAACATTTTAAGTAATTATTCAAAAAAGAAAACCTTTAATTACTAGATTCAAAATTTTTAATGATTTAAATAATATTTTAATGGTTTTTAATGATATAAATATATTTTAAGGATTCTAAAAAAATTGGTATTCAATACTTCATTAAACAAAATACTAATCACATTTTATATGTTTAACAAAAGAATATTCTTATACAATTGAAAATGTCTTAGAAAATTAATTGTAATTAAATTATTTTCTTTACTTAGGGCACAAATACAATTACATAAATAAAGCATTATTTCTGAAATATTTATTCTACTTTAATATAAATTTTTATATTTTATTTTTATTATGTTTGACAATTATATTCCTTTTTTAAGGAAAATATTTAATTATTAATTTTGATTACTATATTACAAGCATAGACTTTTAAAATAAATACAGCTAAAGTGAAATTGTTGAAACAGAACTATAATAATTTAATTTTCAACGAAATATATCATAATGGGATATTAATCCAAGGATAAATTATTTTCTTAACATAGCTCGTACAACTTGAAATATATTTCGTGTGATGAATGCTGACAGTTACAGTGATTGCCTTCTTTAGAAATGGAAAGATTTAATGTGTTGCGGAGAAATATAAATTTCTCCTGTCTTGAAAGTCTCAAAAGAGAAACAGATCAAAATTTATTTTATTTTAGCATTTACACAGCTAAAGACTTTGTCAAGTCTGGACTATAAATGAATTTTTTTGTAACAAAGCAAGGTTTACCAACATTAATATGAATGAGTAAATTATTAAAATTAGTATACAGTTTAATTATACTGCATAACTATGTCCTTAAAAATACATATAAGCTTAGCATGTAAACAAAAATAAAATGTAAGCTTTGAAAAAGAGATGACAAAACTCACTATTAAATTTAGAAAATTAATATTTTTTAATTCAATGTCTTATTAAATTTTTCACAATTGATGTTGTTAACATTTTTTCTAACAAAAATCTTTCATTATGTCATATATATATATATATATATATATATTGTTAAAAATGTAGCTTGTCTATATTTTAACAAAATATACTGTCTATGTTTTTATTCAAAACTTATATACTTTTAGTTGAAATAAACATGAAAAACTTTTTTGAATAGTCATACATTTACTAACTTAATAAATCAATATACATTGCATTTTACATCAAAGTTATACCTTCACAAATAATATAGATAGCAATTCTTTCATTAAAAAACATATTACAATATTTTAAAAAAGAGAGTAACACTCACAACTACTTAATATTTACAAAACTATCTATAATTTCGTAATATTAAATGTAATAATGACCATAATTATTAATATAAATAATTATTGACATTTAAATCTATAGTAAAACAAATATAATAAACGTAATAATTTACTAAAGAAAAGGATTTATTATTTTTTGTTGAGTTTAATATTAATGAATATTTACTTTTGACATTAATTTATTCATGGTATTAAGAGTACATTTCATGAGTTATATATTCATCAAGTCCTTTAATAAACAAAGCATTCTATTAAAGTTCAAATTTTCAAACAATTTCATTAATGTTATCATAATTATTTATGAGTAGAAATTATCAGAATCTTAATTGTTCAGTAATTGTTATTTTTATTTTATCGACAGTGAATTTTTTTTTTCAAACTACCTAAAATGAGCATGCATGATGTCTTTTAAATTATTTATTTCAATTCCCTAATTTTAAGCAGTGTTTGCATCATGTAAATACATGATTTATCATGACTAACAATAAAACATTGAAAAAGTAATCATAATACATAATAAAATGTAAAATTATTTTCAAAACTTATTTCCAAGTGGTTTTATTTATACGCAATGTTTTATATTTACCAAGAAAGTCATTAAGTTAAGGTTTTATGGAAGTAGTTAATACATAAAAAAAAATTATTTTGGAACATAAAATGGCTTATTTCAGTTTTAAATGTACTTAATAAAATTTAAAATATTTTAGTATCATACATTTATGTACAGAATATTTAAATTAAATATACTTAATACATTATTTGAATCTTTAAAATGATATTAAATATTTCAAAAAGGAATTTTTATGGACGCAAATTTAATTTTTACACTTCTTTATTTATTCATTATTAATTGACGAAAGAAGAATTTATTATATCAGAAAGAGTATACTCGGGTAAAAATAATTAACTTAAAAGAACAAGCACGTATTTAAGAAAATATATTTTACATACAAATTATTAAAAACGGCCTTTTTTGTAAGTATTCAATTTTGTTGACAACATTTAGGAAAAAATTATTTTTGTAATTTTAGTTTTTAAAGGAATTGTCGTAGTAGAACAAGTTTACTAATCCTTAAATGACAGATTACTAGTATTTTTACACAATGGTGTTTCATTGTAACAATGATGGCTCATTTTAATTAGAAAAGTAGGAGACCCTCATCAAATTCAATTTTTAGGGGAAAACTTACTTAATTTTTTTAATTAAAATTAGGTCAGACACTTAAGTCTTACATAAGTTATACTGACATAAAAAAAAACTGAGCTGAGAATTATTAATGTATCATTTAGCAAAATTCTATCTTATGGGAAAAAGAAATATAAAAACTAAACATTTTTTATATCAGTAAATAAAATGACATTATTTGATGTTCAGAAATAAACTGGTTATTCCACATCATGTATAATTAAAAATATTTAATAAATATGAAATAGAGAAAACACATTATTAGTTTTAATAAATTAAAAAAAATGTTAAAAATTAATCCAGAAAAAATTAAATAATGACAAAGATACAAATTCGGAATTTGTAATGAACAAAAATGATAATAAAATAATGAAAATTTTAATTTAACTAGATTTAAACTTTTCAAAAATTAAAAATTGAATATTTTTGAAATCCTAATTTTAAAAATTTATTTCATTTAAAAACTTAATTTAAAAAATATATATAATATCTTTAAAAAACTGTTTGAATAAATCTAACAAACATTCCATTAAGTTTGAATTCAATAGTTAGAAAAATCATTGAAAACAATTTCATTTTCTTGAACGTAAATAAATAGCAATTTTTTACACAAAACGTTTTAACACTCAGATAAAATACTTTATTAGTAGGTGTTAGTTTCATTAAGCAGAAATAACAATAAATTTTGATAAAAAAAATTAAATTCACTTTAGTATATTTCTCATTTATTTGATAATTGTATAAAAACGAAATATCCTTATATTTGAATTTTATATTAATTTAGCTAAAAATTATTCAATTAATATAAAATCATTAATGTTCAATAATTTATAATTAAATAATAATGATTAATAAAATCATTAAAATACTTATAATCATACTAAATTGCCTGCAGAGATGAAATATGCCTGCAGAGATGAAATAATAGCACTAAATATAAATGAATAAAATCCATGTTTTACTATACCTTGAAAATGCCTCTTTAAATAGTAGAAAATTGGAGTTATATTGAAATTACAATAAAGTAAAAAAAACTTTAAGAGATTTATAGTCTATCTACAATCTAAGTAAATCCAAAATCATTAAATATGTTAGGTAATCAAAATATAAACTTTCGTCATAATGCATATTTTCACAATATTTTAAAGCAATTTATAATGCATGCAAATAATCACTATCAGCTAAAATGAATTCGTATCATTACTTAACGAATTATTGCAAATAATATATATATATATATATATATATATATATATATATAT
>JAPDSC010121899.1:3805-28034 GCA_026290005.1 Latrodectus geometricus | reverse complement strand
AATTAATTTTCCTGATGTGCTATTTCCAGGTGAGTCTTTTATCTAATATCAACCCTAGGTAATCAACGGTATCTGACCAGGGGACAGGATACCCGTTGAGTTTGATCTGGGGGGGGGAGTAGTTCCATTCTTGGAATAAACAACCGCAGTTGATTTATTTGGATTAATTTTTACTTTCCAAATGCCTACCCATTTTTCACTGTCCATAATGTGTTCAGATATGTGGGCGTGGATTTTCCACATTTTTGTGCTGAACGCCAGTACATGTCAACAGTGTCATCCGCAAACAAACAGAGCACAGTGTTGGGATACTGAGGAATATCATTGACATAGATGTTAAATAAAAACGGACCCAGCAGGGATCCCTGATGGACGCATGCAAGAATGGGTCTGTTTTAAGAATACGTTTTTCCTACTCTAACTGTGAAAGTTCTGTTAGTTAGATAGTTGTCAATAAGAAAAACCAGATATGGGGGAAAATTGTACTTAATTAATTTAAATATCAGGCCTTTGTGCCAAACTATATCGAAGGCTTTTTCTACGTCAATAAATATTCCTGCTACGATTTTTTAAAAGCAAAGCCTTTAGTTGTATTTTCCACCGCTCTGAGTAGTTAGTGGGTAGTCGAAAGCTTTCTCCGATATTCAAACTCCTGAGGTATGATTATTTTGTTGGTCTCATCAAAATTTAGTAATTTTTGGAGTATTATTTTTTCGGTTATTTTAGCCAAAGTCGGCAGTAAGGAAATCAGTCTATAGCTCGACGGCTACTTTTTGCACTTGCCCTGTTTGTATAGCAGGATGATCACTGCCCTTTACCAAACATCAGGGAAACGGCCAGTTTTTATGATAACATTAGTGATTTCAGTTATGTAACAAATTGCCCTGATTGGCAGCTGTTTCATAATTTGTTAGTTTTATCATGACCGGGCTTTTTTTATTTTAAAGATTATTAATGGTTACTTTTATTTCTGAAGTCTGTGTGTCATTTGGGAGTTGCTGAATGAAATTATTATTATGGAATTCAAGTATTTTATTGTGGATAGTGTTTTCTGTAAGGGGTTTATTAATACTTTTGGGTTGGAATTGCTTTTCTAAGCTGGCTGCCAGACATTCGGCTTTTTCAGAGTGAGAGAGTGCGACTTTCACACCATCCATAAGGAAGGGGGTGAATACACTGTTTGATTTTTTCCTGTTGTTCGCTGCTCTCCAGAATGATCCATTCTCTACGTTTAGGCCTCTAATGCAATTGTAGGATTTTTGGTTGAATTCCGAAATCTCATTTTTTATTTGCCTTTTTAATGAATTAATTTGATTTTTAACTCTTGGACATCTGGTGCGATTATGGACTTTTCTTAGTTTATTGCGATTTTTGATAAGGTTTATTATATTGTCTGGTAGTTTTCTATTAATTGTCCCCTTTGTCCAAAATAATGTGTAGCAGCAGACTGATCTTCAACGAAAGAGAGAAAATTTTTCTCAAAATAGCATTGCAGTATACAGTGTCAACACCCAACACCCTCAAGGGAATTGTATTCCTGGAATCGAAATGGTGGGGATCAAGAATTAATTACCTCCAAATTCTAGAAAAATGCATGGTTTTCTTTTCTTTTTTCAGTTCACGTGGTTAGTATATCATTTCTTTGGAAACGAAAATTTAAACTTTTAAAATGCTGGAATTTCGACATTAAGAATATTATTGCAGTTCGTTATATTTCTATCTACTATGTATATCTTGTATTCTTTTGATTTAATATATAATACATTTTTAACCAATATAAATATTTACTAGCATCCTTGTTGGGTTTTAGAAATTAAATATCTAATTACTTATTATTTAAAAACTATTCATGTAAAATTAGTTTTAAGTTTAAATGATTTTTTTTTAAAACATTTAAACATGTTGAGGAACAAAGCATACAGCAGCGAAGCTGCTTTTACTTCTTAGTCTTGATGTATTAAATCGGACAGTAAGGAAAAGAAATAGGTAGGAAGAGTCTGGTGGCTAAGAGAGGAGGGGGAGAGGGTTCGTCCAAATGGGGAACGCTCATTGGATGGTAGCTACAAGCCGTCATGAGAAAAGAGATTTTTTTTTTTTTTCTTGAACAAGAAAGTCTGGTTAATATATGTGGGATAAGTAACAAAATATTTACAATTTTAAATGATTTTATTAAGGGAAATAATTTTATTTGACTGGTAATTTTGTAGGCTTTACATTAGCATCTTATATTGAAAAATTCTTTTTACAAATGGTAAAAGTTAAAAAATGTATGTTTATTTCTTTTTTCTTCTTTCTTTCTCCTTCTTTGAATGCTTATATGTTTGGCAGAATAAATTTTTATTGTTTCAATTTATATAAAATTTATAACGGTATTGTAATTATTGTATATTATTACAACAAATAATATAAAATCAACAAATTATTGTATATTTTCCGGAGGCGAGGTATGCAGCTTGACGCCGTTGACCTCTGTTCACGTTTCTTGAAGATCGCATAACATTGACTTGATGTCGCGCTAAGTTGAAAGAATGAATAAAAGTAAAGATGACAAAAATGGAAGTACTCCTGAGGCATTATTTGCTTCGTGATGGTGAAATTAATTTTTATTTTCTAAAAATAAATATTTTAAGAATTTACAATTGATGAAAAATTGGTGACCAAGGAAAAGAAAAATTCTTGATTCAAAAGGTTACAGACCAGTACTAGGTTATTAAAAATAGGGGAAAATAAATATATGGGGAAAAATTTACAAACATGGGGAACCGCGCAGAAGGTTCCTGATGCAAGCCAAACACAGAAAAATAATAACGATTGATAATAAACACAACATAAACATTGGGTGGAATACAGAGTTAACAAGATTTTGTTTATTCTAATTCTTTTAATTATAGCGATGTCCACAAGGTGGCGCCATAGGTTAAAATGCAGTAGAATTTAATTGATTAGGAGAGTGAATAAAATTTAAAAATTAGGAAAGAGCCTGAGCACAAATCTAGGCCTATGGAAATTTTTAAGCTCATATGGGCTATAGTTTTCAAGGGCCTGGATTTCAGGATTATATATGGTTTGTATTTTTTCGTAAAATCTGAAGGCCAGATATCTGATATATTGTGTGAGGGTGGGTAAGGATAAATTTTTTCTAATTAAGTCATTTCTGAAATAAAACTCAGCGTTTTTAATCACTCGAAGAATTTTGTTTTGTTGTGATTAGAGCATTTTCATTTGAGTTATGCATGCCCCACCCCACACAGGGGCAGCATAAGTTATAATGAGCCTAAGGAATGATTTATATATTAAGATTTTAATTTTTAGTGATAATTGCGAGTTACGATCTAAAAGTGGATAAAATGTGTGAACTGCTTCGGTAAATTTATTTTTAGTGAAAATGACGTGGTTTTTCCAAGTGAGTCGTTTGTCCAAGATGACTCCCAGGTATTGAACATGATCTGCCCATGGAACTTCCACTCCAGAGATGCGGATTTTTTGACATGAAAATTGTTTATTGGTGAAGAGAATGGTTTGTGACTTGTTTGCTTTAATTTTAATTTTCGAAAGATTCAAACAAGTTTTCAATTTGGATAGTATGTTCCATGAGGGTTTTATAGATTTCTTTGTGATCAGGGTCGGTTGTGAGAATGGCTGTATCGTCCGCGAAAAGATATAGGATATTATTTGGGTCTTGTGGGGTATCATCGATAAAAATGTTAAAAAGGAAAGGGGCTAGGAGTGATCCTTGTGGAACTCCAGCTAATATTGGTCTATCCGATAAAAGAGATTGTTCAATTTTTATAGCGAATGTACGACCATTCAGGTAGCTGTTAATAATTTTAATTAGGTAAAAGGGAAATACATTTATTAATAATTTGTAATTTAAGCCCGTTTACCAAACACGATCGAAAGCTTTTTTGATGTGAATGAAAAGACTTCCAGTTGATTGCTTGATGTATAGGTTCGTAGAAATGTATTCCACAACTCTTAATAATTGGTGACACGTGGAAAGATTATTTCTAACCCAAAGTGCTGTGGGATGATTATGGAGTTAGCTTGTTCATAGTTATTAAGCTGTTTTTAGATAAAGTGCTCTGGGATTTTTGCCATTGTGGGGAGGAGTGAAATGCGGCGATAACTAGTGGGGGGCTGCTGAATTTTTACCGGGTTTATGGATAAGCCTAATAAGTGTTTTTTCCATATAAGCGGAAAGTATTTAAAGTGAAAAATCTCATTAATAATGTCGGTAAGGAGAATTACGGCAATAGCTGGGAGTTGCCCTAGCATTTTATTTGTGATGCGGTCGTGACCTGGGGTTTTTTTTTTTGGATTTAAGTTGCGCAGCACATTTTCAACTTCTGAAGCAAGAATTGGCTTAAAAGGGGTGTCAGAGTCTGTATTATTAAGATTGATATAATTTGAAACAAAGCTGATAGTTTGGCTTTCATGGTTAGAATTTGTTGTAGGGTTTGGTCTAAAATGGGTTTCAAACGTGTCAGCGAGCTTTTCGGCTTTTTCCCTTTCAGTGTTTGCGACATACGTGCCGTCGGTGAGTGGAGGGAGGGGTTGTTTTGAACTTTTTCTCTTTTTTGCGGCCCGCCAAAATGAGCCATCATCGATCTTAAGACAGGTAGTTCTGCCAGGATGAATGATTGTACTCTGCAATTTCATTTTTAATTATTTTTTTAAGAAGGTTTATTTAAGTTTTCTGTGGAATTTTGTGTCTGTTGTAGAATTTTCTGAGCTTGTTTCTTTCTTTTATGAGTGTTGATATGTGCTCGGGTATAATTTTATTTGGAGGATCGGTTTTTGTAAATTGACTGTTATCAATAGTGCGTGTAATAATGTTTGTGAGGGTGTTAATTTTTTGGTCCGTATCGTTGGTGTTAAGTGAAGGCGAGAAGAAGGAAATCTGAAAGTTAGCATTAATTAGATTTCTGAATTTATTCCAGTTGATACTTATTTTTCAATGGGGAGTTTCGGTGTTTTCGTGGTTTACCCCGTAACAGAAATTGACAGGATAATGATCCGAGTGGAAGTCCTCAATGGTGATGATAGATGAAGGTGCAGTAAAGCCTCTGGAGATGAGGAGGTCTATAAAATTGCCATTGATTGTTCCATAGTGTGTTGGTTTATTGGGGGGAAGTAAAATGAAGTTATTAAATTGGGTTCCTGGTGTGTTGTGGTAGGAACAATTCCACGCCTGATGTTTTGCATTAAAGTCACCTGCTATGACAATTTTATGATTTAGAATAATGAGGTTTCCCAGGTCTCTACTAAAGAGATGACTTGGATGGGGGGACATAGATGGAGACAAGGGTGTCTTTAGTGGTATTCGAAAGGTGGATATTTACCGCTGTTGCTTCGATGAAATGCAGTCTCGGGAGAGTAGGAGAGTGGAGAATTTTTGTTTTAATTTGGATAGCAGTACCGCCTTTTCCATTGTTTCTATCATTCCTGTACACATTGTAGTTTGGTATTTTAAAATTTTTCTCGTGGGATAGCCTAGTTTCTTGGAGAAGAGGAGTATTTGGATTTTCTAATGTAATAAAATTTTTCAATTCAGTAATTTTGTTGATGACTCCTTTGGAGTTGTAATACATTAATTTTAAATTTTTAATGAGTTTGTATTCATTATTTTCTTGGTTGTTCACACTTAGGGCTTTAAATAAAAGGTGCATCTTTTCTATAGGAGTTTTTTTTTTCCAGAAAGAGAGAATTTGAGGCAGGGTTGGGAATGCTTGTAGGATAATATTTATTTGCTTAATGAGTTTCATAATTTCTTTGAAGTTTTGGATTCCGCTAAAGTTCTGAGGGGGGAGTTGACTTGGGGAGGGAGTTTGCTGAGTATGGTTTGCTATCTTGTCCTGGGAAATGTTTGTTTTCGTTATGTTTGCAAATGATATATTAGGTTTTACTAAGTTAGTTTTGATGTTGGGTTTAGGGGGATTTTTTTTATTTTTATTAATAGGATTTTTAGGGCACCATCCGTATGAAGCTGTGTGATTTTGCCCGCAATTACAGCATTTGGGGATTTCCATTTTTCCATGGGGGCATTCTCTTGACATGTGTCTGGCATTGCACTTTACTCAGTTTGGTTTAAGAAAGCAGACCGAAGAGTTATGGCCGTAGCCTTGGCAAATGTAATATTGAATAGGTTTTTTGTTTACATATTTTTCAACTGTTAGTATTAGATTTTAAATGTTAATTTCAAAATTTTTTGGTTCAAAAACTTTGATTTCAAAATTTTTTGGAACAGTTTCATTGGGGGAACGTGTGACTAGGAAGTAGGCTATGGGTTCCAGTCTGCGTTGTTTTTTCATTACTACAATGTATTAGACCATAAATCCTCGGTCTTCTAGCTCTTCTTTAACAAGTTCTAGGGGTATGCCTTTTAAGACTGCTTTGATTGGTTTTTCATTGCCAGTTTTTATTATTAAGCATTCTATATTGTTTTCAGTTAGGTACTTAGTAATGTTTCTGTGTGCGTCTATAGAGGAGGAGAATATTTTGAGATATTCACCGCTTGATTTGGTTGAAACATTATTATCAAAATTTGTTTTTAGATGCTTAATTGTGTCATTAAAGTTGTTCTAAGATTTAACAAGGATGTAGGGTATTTTGGGGTTAGTTTTGGAATGGTTGGCATTGGAGGGGGGGTTGATCTATGCAGAAATGGGGTTCCCTTGTGAGTTGTTGACCAGGTTGATATTTAAGCTGGCAAATTTGTTGTTTACTTTAACAGGAATTTGTTGTGGGGACTGTTTTACGATAGCGGTTATTTTTGGATTGGTAAAGCCATCTTAATCTGTATCAGATATGTTACATTTTTTTAAGGGGTGAGATCGACTGAAATCCATGCTCTGGCCTGGACGGCTAACGTCATGGGTGTTTGGTGTGGTATCTGTTTTTGTGGTTTCAATACAAGCAGATTGTGGGTTATTGATAGCATTAGCAGATACATTAACAACATCAGAATCAATAGGAATAGCATTGGCAGATACATTAACAACATCAGAATCAATAGGAATAGATATTGAGAATTAATTTTCATTACAAATATTACTAACATTATTTACAGTTTTATTATTATTATTTACAACATTTGATATATTTTTACTAATTATACAGTTATCAATATCTTCAGAATCGGAGGAATTTATATTATTAGTGATATTATTATTTTTGGCTATGGCATGAATATTTTTGACATTAGAAAAATTATGTATAGTTTTTTACTCTTTCTATTTTTACTACAACTTTTTTTAATGGAATGGTTTGTCTCCTGGGAGTAAGTATGTGTGACATCCAATGTTAAAATTATCTAAAATTTTGATGGCCGCCCTTTGAGAATCAGCGTCAGTAAATTTAATTTTTAATTCATAATTTGTGGATTTTCCGGTGTAACCACCTAATTTGGCTCCAGTAAACAATTTGTCTAACTGTTTCCAAATATATTTGGAATCTCTAATAATGATGGGAGGTATTTTCCTTTGTGGTTTTGCCAAGGTGAGTACCTGGGAGTCTTCTATGGTAGATTCTTCAGCGTTTTGTATAATTGTGTCATTAGCTTCAGGTTTTTTGGTTTCCATTTGTGATTTCTTTGATTTTTTGTCTCATTTGGGTCTTCAATTTTAGTACTTGTTCTCTCGATACTTGTTAATTAATTTTTGTGTTCCTCTTTTCTAGAATTCGTAATTTATTTCCCGTTGGGATATTAACAATAAAATCGTTTTGTTCATCTAATTCTAACATTTCTATGTTATGTTCTTCCAAAACGGTGGGAATTATCTGTTGTTTCTTGGTTGTGTTTTTTCCAATTTGCTTAGCAAAGTTTAGGAGTTTTCCCCTGACTATCTAAACATTCTTTTATTTTATTATAAAAGTGGTTAAGAGAAAGATTTTGATGTGAAAATATCTGTTGATTCTTAACTTTTTGAGTCAGAATTGAAAAATTAATATTTGTTAATTAGTATTACCTGGCATTAATGATTTTTATAGATACTGTGCAAATGTACACTACTCAAGTTGGCAAGAATATGTGACTTATTTTTCTAATATATATATATGCAAAACATAAAAATTTAGTGTTCTAAAATATATAAATTAATAAATATTTTACAAAAAAATTTTTAATTTATATATATTTTGTTTTACATATAAAATAAATCCTTATTGTTTGCTTTTTGAATTTTTGCTCAGGGATGAATTGAAAATTGTTGAATGGAATGAAAAGTAATTTATATTTAGATGCTCGGCTGTGACTACCTTAAAATAATAACCATATGTCATTTTGAAATTCTACAATGTTTGTTATTAATTGAAAACAATTAACACTGAATTTAATTCTAAAGTTTATCTCAATGTTATTCACTTAAGAGATGTCACATTTTGTTTTAGAGTACTTTTCGATTCTAAAGTAAACAACAATCTTATTTACAGCCTGGTTCACATACATGGAATAAAATGCTTGGTATTTGCTAATGATATAGTAATCTAAACAACTGATACAGATACTAATGCTTTAAACATCAAAATTAAAGACGCTTTAAGTTTTCTTAGAGGAGTGGTACTCCGAAAATCAAATGGCAGTCAATGTTGACGAAACTGCTAACTTTACTCCTTGTCCACTAAGGAACACCTGAGCTCTGTAAATTTTAATCAGCAAATCTTACATCAAGTATTCTATCGTTATCTTGGACTTATTTCAGACAATAAACTTTCATGGAGAAAACAAATAGAAGAGATGACGATAAAAGGCACCGACAGACTAAGGCTTCTGAGGAGACTTTCTGGTAGAACCTAGGGCTCCGCTTCTGATATATTTTCTACCACTTATAAAACGTATGTTCGACCTGTTTTAGAATATGGAGGAGAGCTCATTGCCGTTGAGTCAGAAATATTGAAATTAAGAAGAGAGAAACAATTTTTAAAGCTTTATGAAATATGCAGGGGACTTAACTTAGACCATTGGAGGGATTATATCCCCTCCACATTAAGACTAAAACTCATGCAAACTTTTTGTCCAAGGCTGAGAGTCTCAAATGGAATGATGAACTGACATTCAAACTTTCCCGCCCTGTCATATTTGAGTTCCCCCCCCCTGATCGAAATTGAAGCCATAAAGTGTGCCACTGTGAATCTCCTTGGACTGAGCACTCCACTTATAAGTAAGTTGTCTTTTTTATCGACTCCGATTCTTCTATTGTGGCCATCACTTCATACTCAATAAGTGATTCATTTCACGTGAAAGAAATAAAATCACTCTTTAATCATGCCATTTCCGTCGGGTGCAAGGTTGTTCTTCAGTGGATACTCAGCCATTGTAATATCTATGGAAATGAAAAAGCAGATGACCTTACAAAAAATGGATGTAAACTGCAATTACCTGATTTTATTCCATCATACCAACAAATCTGCAATCTAATTAAAAACAAACTTTGCAAGGCCCTTCATAATTCATATAGCGAAACTACTAAAGATAAGGCTTGGACTTCCTTGTTGAACTCTCCTCTCCCCATGTGCCTTCCGTCCTCCATTTTCACAGCCATTTTCAGAATTTTGACTTGACATGACTTTCTCCAAGGACACTCAAGCCGTATCGGCGTAGTGAACATTATATCCTGTGTCCTTCAGGAGCTTTTATGGACTAATTAATTTGACAAGCTGTCCTCCGCTTTCTTTTTTTAACCCTTTACCCGACAACTTTAGAATAAGGCTAATTTTTATTGGGCTACCAAAGGACTCACAACCGATAAGGCCACTGTCCCGACGTAGGAAAAAAAACTTTTCGATTCTAGAAAACAAATGACATTATTTTTCCTTTTTTAAAAATTGTCATTTATATTACTGCTAGGTGTAGAAAAAAATATTTATGGTATTGGATATCCTTTTTCTACTTGTCCAGTGTAAATTTTTTTTAAAAAATTAATGTCTATTTTTATAATTTCTTAACTTTTTTTTATTTCTACAGCATATGTCTTTTATCCATTCTAAATATGAGATCAATTAAGAATGCAGATGAGAAGTGTTCAACTTCAATATTAAATTTAGAGTTTTCAAGCTCTGTAGACTTCCTTTTTTAATAGATTATTCTGTAGTTAATTAATTTATGAGACCATTTTGTAATTATCACTTTATGGTCCTGTAAATTATTTTATGATGTATACATATAATGGTTTTAAGTGTTGTACAGTAAAAATATTTAGAGTAAATATTTTTAAGTTTTAAGTGTTATACTGTTAAACTTACATTTTCACATTTAAATTGAAACCAATCATAAGTGATTCTTTTTATTTGTACTTCAATATACCATTTATAAATATTTAATGAAAGTTTTACTTCAGTTTTCATTGCATTAATTTCATGTTTGGTCGAAGATGTGGTGACGAGGTGTCCAGCGGGAGCCGTTGACCTCTTTTAATAATAAGGGTATAACCTAAAATTACACTTAAAGATCTATGCATGGTTACAACGATGAATAAAAGAATAAGTACTCCCAGATTGAGTGCTTACATGGTGACTCGTAAGTAGTTACAGGAGGTAGTTACCAAAATTTAAGACACTGAGATATATACAAAATAAATGATAAAATATATACAAAATCAACCAAATCAAAGTAAATGGAAGAGCAGTCCAAAATTTATTGAAAGTAATTAAGTTTGGGCAGAAAGCCCGTTGCAGTTAAGAAAATATTTTAGCGGCTCGAACAATCGGCACCGGAGACGAGAGCCCCACCCACTCCTGAAGATAAACAAACAAATATTTGTAATTTTATGTTTGTATTATTAGTAAGTAAATGTATTAAAATTCAAATATTGCACAATATAAATTTTTATGTGGTATTTATAGAGCTTCATGCTTTTATGTTTAAGCTAAAATTTCAATCCGTAGTAATTTTTTCTTTCAAATTCTTAGAGTTTTTTTCCCCCTCTTTTTATTTGTTTGTTTATTTTGGTATACACACAAAAAATATGGTACTTACAAATTGGTGTTACTGCACATAATTTAATTTTATAAACAATTTTTCTAAATGAATACAAGTGAAAAATTTTTATTATTGCTTTATTTTATTATATCATGACGCGATTCCCATGGCACTATTTGGGCTTGCCATAAGATTGGCTGTGGTGAAGCTAAAACATAAATACCAAAAATATCTAGTTATGTTCTGCTTATCTTTTGTTGTACTATACTTTAAATATATAATTAAACAGGATTCTCAAATATTAATTATATCTTTTTCCCTGTTAAAATCAAAACTAAGTACGCATGAAGTAAATCAGGTATAAACTATAAGTCATATGAACCAGGTGAATAATGATTAAAATGAAATACAGCACAAAGTGGGTACATTTTGATTGACCTACTATTCATTTATATTACATTAATGACTTGCTTTTCTTCTGACAAGTAACTCTTCCAGATTTCCTACATGCAGAACATTACATTAGGTCAGGAATTAATACGCTTTGAAATCCATTGCATAACATTTATTTCAATCTGCACGTACTCCTATAATCGAAACATATCATGTGTTCTTAATTAACTTAGTTAGAAAGTAAGAAAATATTTGATGAAACAATAAATTCTTAAATCAGTCATCATAATTTAACAAACTTTCTATGAAAGATATTCTAATAAGTTGAGTGTTACTAATATTAGCAATTATTCTACTGAGATAATTTTATTTATTGAAATTTGATAAGTTGTACCACAATTTATATTCCATTATATTATATTGCTTATCTCGTTGACAAAAAACTCAAAACTAGAGATGGCCGTAATTTAAAGTAACAGTTATTTTATAACAGTTATCTGTATATAAACGTTATTAGAATAATCAGTTATTCTTAAAATAGCGTTATTTAATAACAGACCTTGAGATGGCTCCGAGTTGAAGAGGGAAGTTGTCATACAATTGGGCGATTTATCGCTTTAGTTGGCACGTTGTCTGGAACAGTTATGCGATAACGAAATGTTGTTTGACAACTGCTTGTTCTCGTTATTGAAGAACGGTCTGTTATACAATAACGTTTCGTTATTATATAACAGGAGTTATTTTAAGAAAGCCTGTTATATAATAACGAAATGTTATTTCATAACAGTTGATTCTCGTTATTTCAAGAACATTATGTTGCTAGACAACATTTTGTTACTTTGAAAGCAATATTTCATTTGTTGATTTAAGAAAGGAAAAACTGGTTTCTTTCTTAATTTTTTAGATTTTTCGCATCTTCTGTTTTTGATACGCTTGAAATAGATTCGGGATGGGGAAAATATAAGATTTATTTTCAGGCGAAATAATTCTGATTCCAGTAAAGGAAGAAATTTCTTTGAGGGAAACATTTTTCATTGATAAAAATATTTTGTTTGAAAAATGTAATTTAGTTGGAAATAACATTGAATTAAACAAAAATTCAGTTTGATTATAATTTTAGAAATTTTAAAATGAAAGATATTCAATATTTGATTTATAATTATTACATTGAAAATTATTTTTGTGAAAGAAATTTCCAGTCTAAATGAATTATTATTTTTAAAAATAATGTGGAAAAAAATTGAATATAAGAAAACTTTTCAGTTTATTTAAAACTATTTTCCCATAATTAAAGAAATTTTATAAGTATAAATAAAATGTTACTCATAATAGATTTCCATAAAGATTAAAAATTTCAGCTTCATTAAAACTAGAAATTTTAAAAGTTAACTAAATATTCATCATAAGATTTAATAATAAAAAATTATTTTTGTGTATAAAAAACCATGACTAAACGATTTAGTTATTTAAAAAAAAATCCGAATATGCAATAAATATTTCAAGTTTAATAATATTAACATTGAAATATTGACTTAATATAATATTAAATATGTAAACATTTAAAATAATTTATTTCATATTTTGTTTTACTTTTGATTTTATACATTAATTTCATTAAAATTTAAAAACAAAATCCCATATTTTATGTATAAGAAATTAGCATTTCAAAGTGACAAAAAATCAAATTCATATGAAGTTATTTTGTATTTTATTTTATATTTTCATTCACAAATGCATTTATACAATTTACAAGGCATACTAAATTATTGTAATCATTAGTCAATCATCATTCTTTTTTGTTATCTTTCCTGTAGATATAATTAAATAAGATAATATATTTATTACAAATATTTTGACATTTATCAAACTTTTAACAATGAAATATTGGAAATTGATAAGATATTTTAAAATTTAATTAGTTACCAGTAAAAGCATTCATTAGTACCTGATTAGAGAGCAATTAATATTATTATTAAGAAATTATTTTAAAATATTTTATTTTGAATAAAGAAAAAAAATCATAAGTGTAGATATATTTTTATATAGATTTTTAGAATGTCTTCATACAAAGACCTACATGCATTGTAAAGATATAAATAAATAAATATCAAAATAATAATAAAAAATAAAATAAAAGCAAAACAATTTTACAGAAAAAGTCAATCTATAAATTCCATATTTTTTATTTAAATATATTAAAGTTTCAATATTGCCGTCATATTGAAAAGCATATAAAAATTATTTTTGTTCTTCAGAACGAAATAACAAAATATTATTAGGTGTATACATTTTCTTAAATATTGTTTTACTACTTACTATATTTATTTAATTTTTCTTTTCATCACTTAATTAAATGTGAAACATCATGAAAATTTGTCCAATATAGATATCAATAATATAATAATTTTTTCAACATTACACTAAATGAGATCCCGTTATGAAGCTTTTATTCATAAAACTTGAGCAAAAATTGTGTAAATTGTAAAAATTGTGCAAAGTCGAATAGGAAAAGACCCATGAAACATTAAATCATCCATACTGACAAATATGTATATGTATGCAGGGATTGAAGAGCAACACGCATTTCCTGTTTTTCAACAATATCAGAGATCGAACCCAGAACCTTTTACTTCAAATAACTTCGGTCTTACCAACTAAACCAAGTTTAGCTCTTGCATATAAACTGTACGTGTTCGTGTATACAAATTTATAACATAATTTTTGAAAATATTTTGCCTTATATGACTTTATTAAGAGACCAATGGTAACACGAGATTTTTGTTATAGAATTTCGAACTTCTTTTTTAGCTATTGTCGAACATTCCTTTACAAATATTAATCCTTTTAAGCTTGAAAATTTTTATGTATTGAAATTTAAGATAAAAATTAAAGCCAGATGATTCTTAAATATAATTAAAAATTTAATTTAAATAAGTAATAAAAAATACTTAAGAAATAAGTAATAAAAATGTAAATTTTGTTATATCATAAAGATAAGGAAACTCATTAATATTGATATTTCATTCTTTTAATATTTAAATTAATTATGATTCATTCACCTTTTTTTAAAATCGTATTAGTTAAATTTGTATATAAATAAATACAGTAAAATGTTCAATAACAGAAACGTATAACGAAGTGTTAAGTGACAACAATTTCTTATTTTAATAATGACTTGTTGAATAATCACAAAATTTTACATGATAACACATGTTTATTATTACATGATAACGATGTTTTCTCAATGAAGTGTTATGTGATAAAGAAATGTTACTTAATACCATTTTGCTCTTTTGAAGATAATGTTACAGGAAGAAATATATTTCACTTCTCGTTTTGAGATTCTTCCCATCGGCTATATTCTTGTTTCGGGGCACTGCTCCCCCAAATTCAGAGAAGGGGAAACAATGGGAGTGGGAAATTTGTTCTCAAGAAAAATACGTTTCGGGTTTCTCTAAAGAAAGGAATTGACGGTTTGAAGGAGGAGAAATAGAAAAAAAGTAAAGAGTTTGGCTTCTAAAATGATTGATTAGTCGTAAATAATGGAATATTTAAATAATCCGCTTAAATTATAATTACGGAATTTACTTCTGCATTTTTTATCTTCTAATTCTATAATTTTCCATTGAAAAATTAAAATAATATAAAATACATTGTTCTAAAAGGTAATTTTAAATTAGGGTACATTTTTCAACTATGTAAAAAATAAATAAATTAAAAAATTTTCCATTGGAAAATTAAAATAATATAAAATACATTGTTTTAAAAGGTAATTTTAAATTAGGGTACATTTTTCAACTATGTAAAAAATAAATAAATTAAAAAACTTTTATTCAATGTGAACTTTTTTAAAATACATGTAAAAATATATTTAAATTTAATTTAAATATATATATGTGTATATATAGATATATATATATTATTAACATAAAAAAGCGGTTTATTAATCATTGACAAATATTATTTTAGATTAATAAACCAAATGGAAACAAATTTTTATTTTACTTAAGTAATTTTATATTAATAATAATATAAAACTTATATTAATATATTTATATTAGTAAATTGTCAAAATTTAACTGTTAATGAAATTTGAAATAGTTTTCTTAAAAATGTATTAATATGTAAATATAATCATTATGTTTCAGATTAAATTACTCAGAAATAATTATTTTAAAGTGGAAGTATTAACAGGAAAAACGAATAAAACAGTTTAATTAAAATAATTTCTTATGAAAGTAATTTTCTAATGAGTATCAAAAAATATAATATAGGTAAGACACAGTCAAATCAATAGCAATACATTTATAAAAATATAAAGATTTCTTAAAAAACAAACTACTCTTTAAAGTGCATATTGATTACTTTATAAATTTTTCTTGAAATATTTCACTTTCTAGTTTTTAATTTGCCCTTCACAAAATTTGTTTTATTTATTCTTTTTCAACACTTGATTGAATATGAAATTTACTTAAAATTCGTGTACAGTAGATAAAGAATATAAGCGATTTGCTCTGCTAAGAAAAATCCTTAAAGTAGTTAGAAATACATTTTGGGGGAAATGCTTACAAAATCAAGGCTAAAACGTGATACTATATGTGATTCTAAGAAATGCTATTCTCCAGAATAAAATTTCTGCGATTTTCATAGAAAGGCACAATAAGAAGTTTGTTTGATAGGCTAACTAATAATGTACACAGTTTAAAAATCAAGTATTTCCAACTAAAAATCCAATATCTGTTGGCTCCCAAAATACTTTTTAACACACCTCAATATCGCCAATAACTGTTCAATAACGCCCAATAACACCTTAAAACCGCCAATAACACCTCAATGTCGCCAATAATATTTCGTTATTAATTGCCAAAGAACATTTTTTTAAACCAATGAAAAATGTAGTCTTCGGCTATTTATAAGCCAATGAATAATCGCCAATTTCCATCGTTATTTTATAACAGTTATTTGTAACTGTTATCAGCGCAAAATATAACAGTTATAACAGATCTTTGAAAAATATCTGTTTGGCACATCCCTACTGGAAACACTGTTTTTAAAAGAAAAATGGTACCTTTTATAAAAAAATAAATTGGTGGTGAAAAATTTTCATTCATTATTTGCCAAAAAATAGCGAGAGTGGAAAAAAAAAACTTGTGGAATGATATATAAAATTCAATATTTTATATAATGATGCATATTTTATGTAATGACTGATACCCATAATTTCTCAGTTTTTGCATTTATGAATAGAGGTATAAAATATAAATTTCTTAAACTGATAGAAAAAGTAAAAGATAAACATTAATATTAAGAATTTTAATTGTTAATGCAATTTTAGATTATTAGTGCTTTCATCAGTAAGATAGAGAAGTATTGTATTATCCATATACGCAGAATCGTTATAAGTTTTATTTCAGAATAATTGAAAATGTTTTAAATTTATACTTTCTATATGATTCATTTTGTTTCACGATATGGTATATATAATATCATTGCTCTTCTCTTGTGACTCTTAGAATTTAATTAGAAGATATCTATCCATAAATTTAAAAATTATGGTAGATACGTCATAATTTCCTTTCCTGGAACTCTATTTCTATTAATTTCACACAACGCTGAGCGTTAAATCGAGCCACTACAAATCTGGAATTGACGCTTGAATGATTCTAGCCTGACCACAAAATTCGCACCTCATTCGATCATCTAAACGTCAGTGAATACTCATTGATACGGTTACAATTTGAATTCATTCGATTGCTGGACAAAAACATAAAAAAATTCATCAAAGTGTGCTATCGAACGAAAATAGTTCTTGTTGTTGTTTCTAATCCTCCAGCTGTCTGACGATGTCAGACAAGATCCAAAAGACCGCTGACCAAAGGTAGTCAAGGATAAAAAGGTCGAGACGGTATGTGGGTGTTTGGAGCTCCGTAACCGAAGTTCAATCTCTTGTAGGATAAGTGTTCCTGAAAACTAAACAAATGATTAATAAATCTGAAATAGCAAGAATTTATTAGTTATGTTTTATTTTATACCTGAGTGGATAGAAAGAAAAGAGAAGGAAGGGGGAAAAAGAAAGCAAAAAAACATTAATTTAATAAAAAATAAAATTTAATTAATTTTTTTAAAAAAGGGAATATACGACCTGATATTCGTGTCGTTGTCCGAATCGCTTCGCTTTTGTTTGTGTTCTGTTATCCTAGGTGTTGGTCTTTAACCTAAGCACTGTTCGGGGTCTGTTCTTATTTGCCGCATTGAAAATATTGTCGATCGGAATCTTTGCTATTTCATCGTTTTCAATGTCCGGAAGATTCCTATAAAACTTGAGGCTGATCAGAAAAAGTAACTAGAGAGATTATTAATACACAAAGGTCACGCAAGATAGCTTCATTTCTGAAGTACCATGGTGACTTGGAAATTAATCTGAGGGTTTGATTTTGGAGGGTTGGAGCTTTTTAATATGACTGTCAGCTGCACCTCCAAAAATTTGGCAGGCATAGCTGACCACTAGACGCAACATTGACCTGTAAATTAATAATTTGTTTTTTAAATTTAACTCTCTGATCTGTAGTTTAATAATGGTTTAAGTACTGCTTTCGCTGCCCTATATTTTTTAATGATTTTATTGAAATGTGATTTATAAGTTAAACGTTTATCTAATGTTAATCCGAGATATTCTACTTCGTTGGACCATGGTATGTTTTGGTTATTAAGTTTAATATTGTTGTCCGGTATTTTGTTACTTTTAGTGAAAACTATTGCTTGGGGTTTTCCTATGTTAAGTTCTATTTTCCATGCATTAAACCTGGTACTGAGTTTTATTGAGTGTTCATTTAGAATTTCAATAGCTATTTCTTTATTTTTATTTTTGGTTAAGATCGCCGTGTCATCAGCAAAAAGTGCTAAAATAGTGTTTGCCTGCTTCGGTATGTCATTTATGTATAATAAGAAAAGTAAAGGTCCGAGTTTACTGCCTTGCGGGACTCCGCTAAAAATATTGATTTCTGAAAAAGTTTCTTTGTATCTGACCTGGAATTTTCTATTATTTAAATAGCTTTGGATTAATTTAACTAGGTTCCCTGGGATTTTTAAGAAAATTAGTTTATAAATTAAACCGTTGATCCAGACTTTATCGAATGCTTTTGCAATGTCTAATAGGACATCGCCTGTGTGTTCCTTATGTCTGAAACCTTGGTGAATGTTTTCTGTGATTCTTAAGAAAAATAAATAAATAAAATAAGTACTATACAGTTCTATGTGTTTATTGTACCTTGTTTTTTCAATTTACTATTTCTCTCTTGTATTTTTTGTGTTTATTTTGTTTGGAATTCTATAATTCATCATGCAGGAACAATTTATTTTATTGGGAACACTTATGTTAATATGAATCTACTGTCTATCTATGTTTTTGAAATAACTTCTTAGGAATAGAAGGAATATGGCCCTATGGGCTAGAAACCTAACAATAACTAGACCTAGACCTTTTTAAGTTTTCTTTGATGTGTACTTCAACTAGGGTTAAGTCTATTTGTCTTAGTGGGGGGTTCGAGATTTTTCTGTGGGGTATGTGATTTTTGATGTAAATTGCAGTGCTTCCGTGTCTCGATCCTATTCTGGGTGTGTTGTAAAAACTATAATTCGCAATTTTCGGGTTTTCGCCTGCTCGCAACTTTGTTTCCTGTTGTAAAATTATGACGGGATTTTTATCGTTCGCGAATACTCTTAATTCAGAAATATTATTACTTAGGGTGTTGCAATTCCAGTAACATATTAAAAAGCCATTTAGTTTATTATTTATAATTATTATAATTGTTTAGAGTTCCTTTATTATTTTGCTGCATAAGGCTTACTAGAGTAAAAAGTTTATTTGCTTGATTATCCATATTTTTGAGTTTATCATTTATTTCTTTTAAATTTTGTCCAAACATATTACTTATTATATTGCAGAATCTTATAACTTCAGTTAAATTACTTAGGGTATTTTCATTTAAGGTGTTGTCAGCATTATTTTGTTGGGTTTGCTAGGAATATTTTGTTCAGTTTGTTTTGGTTTTTCTGTTACTTTATTTGCATTATTTTTGTTTAAAGCTTGGGCATAACTAAAATTTTTCCTAACGGGGTTTGGGTTTTTTTGGGGCCTATTTTGGTGGTTTTCTATGTATTTAGGTTTAGGGGCCTTTTCACAACTTAGATAATTAGCAGTGTGTTCACCTCCACAATTAATACATTTTGGTTTTTCTTCTATTGGTTTTTTACAATCTCTTGTTTGATGGGAGCCTGCACATTTTACACATTTGGGTTGAATGTGGCACTGCGATGACCCATGATTCCATCCCTGGCAGTTGTAACACTGAAAAGCATCACTCCTAACCCGGAATGGCTCCACTGAGCATATCACACCACAACATTCCTTAAGTTTATATATTTCCTCAATATTTTCAGTTTTTGTTAATTGAATTTGGAAAATTTGCATGGGGACCTAATCTTTAGTTCTTTTAAGTTGAGTTACTTTTAATGTTTTAAAGTTTAATTCGTTTAATTCCTCTTCTATGTCCTCGATTGGGGTATTTACAGCTAAACCTTTCATTACAAATTTCACTGGTTTGCCTGGGGGATTAAGAAGTAATCAATTAAGTTTTCATTTTAGAATTTAGTTAATTTTCTGTGGTCTTCAATAGTATTTGGAAAGACTTTTAAGTTTTCGCCTGTCGCTTTAAACTGAAAGTTCTTTTTGTCTAATTTAGAGTTTATTGCTTTAATTAGAGTTTTTGTGCTAGTTTTAGTTTTAACTATTATGGGAGCTACCTTATTTGTTCCAGTTTTATAATTTACTTTTTTAATTTTGACACTAGTTTCCTCAGCTTCATTATTTTGATTTAAATGTTTTGGAATCTCTTCTACAGTTAAGTTTGAAAATTAATTTGTAGTTTTAACCTGGCCTACTGATTTAAATTTTTTTGCTAACCGAACTTGCTCTTTTTTGAAACTCTCAATTTTGGATTTTTCTTTTAGCCTCAGGCTATGCTTTTTATTTACTGTTTTAAAGTCATTTGGATTAATTTTAAAATAGTCACTTGTATCACTATCACTAGATTTTGCGCGTTTTAGATTAGTTTCAGTTGTCATCTCTTCATCACTACTACTAGATATCTCATGGTTTTGATTATTTGGTTTGTTTACACTTAATTTAGGTTTAGTTATTTTAGCTTCTTTTTCTTGATAATTACCTGCCTGATTTGGAGGAATTACTTTTCTCGCTAGTTTTTTTAGATTTTTAAGAGTACAGGGGTCCTTGACAACTTTAGATTTAGATTTAGTTTTAGTTAATTTCTTTTTAGGGGAATTTTTAGATTTTAGTTTAAGTTTAACCTGATCAGGTTTAGGGGGGCACACATTATTTCAGATTTGTGTTTAAAATCATGGAAAAGCACTTCTCCCGCTTTAATGAAAGCTTCATTTATCAATTCTCCATCTTCGAATGGTTTTTTTTCGCTTTATCAAAACTTCTGTAATTTTAAACGATGCCAATGTTACTGCTTTAGCTTTGGTGCCTGGTTTCGTAAATACCGATTGCTGTAAATGTAAATTCGACTTTAATTCTTGCACTTTAACTTTTAAAAGTTCACTGCCAATTGGAAAGTCTGTAACGTATTTTATGTGCATGGTTTTAAAATGTCTTTCAACGTTTGCTTTTTTTGGTAATGCCACACTTGAGTTACATATGAGACAAACTCACTTCTCCTTCACCATAACAAAAAAGAAATTATCTTCCCACTCATTGTAATAATGGTATGTTTTACTTCTCTTACCACTGGTGCCTGGCTGAGTCATTTTGCACTGGTTGTTGAAAAAAAAAATTCAACAGTTTCGTATCAACAGTTTCGAACAATAGTTCGAACATTCAACAGTTTTGAAACAAATTCATATCAGTGCGGTAGGAAGAAAGCGACCTGCTACGTAAGACGATTAACTTTGAAGAGAAACTAAACGGCCAGAAGTGACGGAAAGACTAGATGACTCTGTGCGACACAATCATGCGCCAGCTACTGGATATAATCTAAGCATCCCACTTTGTCAAATTGTTTCATTTTAATTCCACTGTAAAACGAAAAATTCAGTGCTTTACTTTGCACAGTTTGTTTTAGATTTTAAAGCAAAAACTGTAGTAAATTTTTATTTTAAATAATTCATTAATTCTATGACATAAGTCATAAATTAATTTGTTAATATCCGAGATCACTATCAAAATTGTCGCTCGGACTACCTTAAATGTCTTCGCGGTCGACATCTTGGCCATCCCTGTTTTAAACGAGTAATTTCTTCAAAATGAGAAGGATGATCATTAAATATCCCGAGACCTATAATTTGATTGAAGAGGATTTCGAGCGTATCTTGAGAAAGTTTAATTATTAAAATTTGTAAGCTACTTTCATAGATTTCAAATCGTATAATACATAAAAAGAATGAATGGAAACAGTAATTCTATTGTGAAAAGGCAAGATATTCGTCCCAACCCCCAAATACACGTAAATAAAAAATTTCTTCCTTGATTACGTTGAAAGTTTCTTTTTGAACATCAAAGTATTTTTGTACGCCAAAAGCAGTTTTTAAAGGCTTATTATTGGTATGGAATTACCATATGGAATAAACTGTCTCTCATTGAAAATACAATCGCTTTGGCGTTTCCAGTGAAATGTATATTATGATTAGAAGTAGTTTAAAAAAATAAAGTCTTTGAAGGTGAAATATTTTATCGATATATATATATATAATTTTAATCATGTCATTAAACTAAAAAATTAATATACACTGATTTACTTTAAATGTTTATTTATTAGTTACATCCAAATTAAATTATTTTATATAAATTAGTACTTTTTTCTCCGGTGATAAATTTCACTAATAAATTTTCTATAATTTTTTTAAAGGTCATTTTCGTCATATAAATTAACAAATGTATATTTTTGGGAATAAATGTAGCCATTTCCCATGATATAATGAACCTGGTCTTGCAAGAATGCACTTGTATATATCGTAGAACTAAATTTTAGAAATCAATATGGTGTAAAAATATATTGATGCAATAAAATTTATTTCAAATTTTAGAAAGAAATTAATAATGATGGTTTCATTCATAATGTAAAAATCTTGACGGCTTATATGACCCACATATGTCTGTAAAACAAGATACAAAGCAAACACATATGAAATTTGTTTTCTTTCATTTAATATATAAACTTATTCCTAATCGATATCTAATTTGTCAGCATTTAATAAAAAATAACGCTTTTGCAGATGGAAATTTTTAAATTATACAATATTTAAGGCAAAAATATTATACTAAACGAAAAAAAAAATTGTTTGGCTTCTTTGTTGCTCAATGATCATTTTATGGACACGAGGGCTAATCAGTCCGCGAAATATGGCTTAAAATGGATTCTGGACCACAACAAACATTTAAATTTAAGGAGGTAATCGAACCCACGAAAATATTGAACCTAAGGCAAAAGCACAAATCTTAGTGAAGAAAGATATAGGCTGGCATTTTGATAGTAAAATGGAAATTTAGAAAATACTGTCGTTGTGCATGGTATTTCTCTCTTTTTATTTCATATAAAACTGAAGACGGAGAAATGCCATTCGAAGGGTAAAGTATAAATTTTCATTTAAGTTGTTGGAGACCTATATCTAGAATACGTGTAATTAATTTTCTCATGGTTAAATCTGATATTTAGAAAGACAGAGGAGGCGTGACATATATTTCAACTTTGATCCCTAGGGCGGTTCCACATATGTTGCCTCTCTCATATTATATATTTATATATAATTTTATTTTGAAACAGTACTCCGCTAAATAATAATAAAATAAATTTTTTGCAGGCATAAATTTTTAATTTATATAATATTTGGGGTATAAATATTACATTTAGTGAATGAAATTTGTTTAGCGTGTTTGTCGCTCAACGATCATTTTATGCACACGAGGGTTAATCAGAACGGGACGTAGGGTTTAAAGTGGATTACAAACGACTTACGAACATCCGAAATTGTCTCTTTGGAAAGCAATAATCAGTCTATTGTTGAGGTTAATTCACCGGTAAATTTAAATCTAGATGCATTTATAATCATTTGTCCAATTAACTCAAAAGAAGTGATATTTAAAATCACAATATTATAAAAAAATTTATTAAAATCAATTTAAGAGTCACCAGATCATTATATATTTTAAATTGTATTTATCAATAAAAAATTTCGAAATCTACTGTCTTCATTTTCTTTTTTTTTTTTTCAGCCGTTAATAACAGCGTTGTAAGGCGCTGGGAATATAGATAGTATGAATCAATGAAATAATTCATGTTCAATATATCTTTTGTAAACGCGTAATGAAGTTGCTTTTGAATAACTGAATTCAACGTAATATACATTGGAAACAAAGCGTTCTAAAACGTGTGGTCAAATAATGTTTTAAGCGAAGTTATTTCAAAAAACCTTTGGCCGTCTTGGAAACTTCGAGAAAGCGAAAGGAAATTTTGTGGGGTGACGTGGGTATGTCTAAATCAATCATTTTCTAATTACTAGTTATCAACGTTATGTTCCATATAAATAACATATTCCAAAAAGCGCTATAAAATAATGGTTTTGGTTAAATTTACCACATGATTAATATAGGAGCTCTCATTGGTTTACTGGCAACTGATAACGGTTTTTACGAAATTACGTAATGGAGTTAATTAGATGACTCGTTTAGGAGCCTATCATTGGTTTTCTTGTAACTTATAACTGTAAGACGTGGATTAAGTTATTTGAAGGGTTATGTGTGTTTGATTTTACCATGCTCCATTGCTTCTCTGACAACTGAGAACGGTATAAAGTTAAACGTTATTTTGACGGTCACATGCTCTAATTTGAGCCATTTCATTAGTT
>JAPDSC010121889.1:0-12776 GCA_026290005.1 Latrodectus geometricus | reverse complement strand
ACGTATGTTGAAGTATACTTAATATATTATATTTCCAATCCAAGCAGTTAGTTTGGAAATAACCTGCTTACATAGTTTTTGGTAAATTATAAATATAGAAAGTCAAAAAAGGAACATTAAAAAAATGGGATTAATAATACCACATATTTTAAAGTTGTAATGAAAAATTAATGTGAAATCATTAATCATATTGCCAATATAATTTAGTACTGTGGCCCTTGATTTAAGGAACCAATGGGGTGAGGGTAATTAAATACATCCACCAGAGTTATATTTAAGAATTTTATTAAAAAACATTAAACAAAACAAAACAAGTGGACATAAATTTAATCTCAGGTCAGGAGCACACGTTTTAGCGTGTGTACAGATACGGACCTTGGCTTCTACTACTGAAGTTTCCCACTCTTGCCACTTGGTGGCGTGGTAGTGTCACTGTTGTTGAAGTAGTTGTACAAGAGCGGTTACAAACTCCCCCTCTGGATCCGACGACGTCCCGGCGAGGAGACAGAATCCAAAGGTTGAGCTCTTGTAGTCATGGTTGATGACCTATTGGGTTTTGGAAGAGCTGTTCGTGAAGTGGTTGGTTTTCTGAACCGATTTTCAGTTTGTGGTGATTTGAAAATGACCTTTGGTGGTCGGCCTCTTTTTCGTAATGGGACAACTGGAGAAGTGTCCATGTCTTTAAAAGGTGTCAATGCAGATGTGTGGTAAGTCGCTATTGGTTCGGATGGTTTATCAAGACTTGCTATCACATAAGAAGTTGGTGATTTTTGGGTGAGAACTAAGTATGGTCCATCACGTTTTGGCATGAACTTAGAAGTTTTCTTGTTTTTCGCACTACTTATGGGGTGTAAAGTTACCCACACCTTGTCTCCAGGTGAATAATAAACTTGACGTCGATGTTTGTCATATTGTTTCTTCCGTTGATCTTGTTTTAGTTCTATTCTTTCTTGTATATCTTTTGTAATGGTGGCAAATCTCTTTAGATAGGGTGTAATTTCTGCCACGAAATTATCGTTTTCAACAACAGCTTTGAAATTTTGTACGACATCGTCGACAGTTCGTAGTTCTCTTCCATATTGTAGGTAGGCAGGTGTGTGTCCGGTAGTGTCACAAACTGATGTGTTCATGGCGAAACGAATTACTGGGAGTTTCGAATGCCAAGTAGCATGATCGTCTCCGACGAGTATTGCAAGTCGAGGTTTTAAGTCTCTGTTTTTACGTTCAACAGGGTTACTTTGTGGTGAATACACTGGTATCAAGTTTTGACTTATGTTCAAAGTACAGCAAACTTGTTGTAAGACTGCACTAACAAATTGTGGTCCATTGTCACTTATAATTCTTCTTGGTATGCCATGACGCATAAAGACTTCTTCTATGAGAGTTTTGGCACAATGATGAGCAGTGGCTTGAGAAAGAGGGAATAACTCAACCCACTTTGTAGCACAATCTTCAACTATGAAAATCCATTGTTCACCCGTGTCCGTTGGAGGTAACGGTCCAAACAAGTCAATGGCTAAAATTTCAAAACGCTGGGAGTAGACAGGTGTTCTAAGTAAACCAGCTGGCTTTTGGTTTGAAGCCTTAAAACGATTACATTCGGGACAGTTTTTGACGTAATCGGAGATGTATTTTTTCATTCCTGTCCAGTAATATCGTTTTGCAATCCGTTGGAAAGTTCCTTCTTCTCCATAATGTCCAGCCATTGGATCATTATGATGTTTTTGCATCACTAGTTCACGTTCATGTGTCGGGATGACCAACTGAGCGTCTTCTGAATCAGAATCAGGAACATAACGGTATAAAATGCCTTGATTCATCAAGAATCCGCGTTCCGTCCAGTTTGCATATTCTTCAGTTCTTTGAGTGGATTCAAAACTGTCAATTATCTTTTTTAAATTTTCATCTTTAAGCTGCGCCTCCCGCATATCTTTACAACTTCTAGTTGACAAGTCAGCCATAGTGATATTATTAACTTCCAAAGAGGATTGTTCTTGTTTTCCACCTGGGCGTGACAACATGTCTGCAATGACATTTGCTTTACCAGGAATATACTGTACTTTCAGGTTGAAAGACTGAATTTCGAGTGCCCATCGTGCAAGTCGTCCGGTTGGAGACTTGAGGTTCAAGAGCCATTTGAGAGGTTGGTGGTCGGATGCCACGGTTACTTCAGTACCTTCAATGTAGCCACGAAATTTTTTCAATGCCCATACCACAGCTAGAGCTTCTCTCTCCGTCGTGGAGTAGTTGCACTCTGCTGGTGTTAACAATCTACTGGCATATTCAATAGGGTGTTCGTTGGGACTTTCGCCTTGGAGTAAGACAGCTCCAAGTGCATAGCTGCTTGAGTCAGTCCGAATGATATATGGTTTGGTACCATCTGCTTGTTTTAGAACAGGAGTTGTTGTAAGACAGTTTTTGAGAGTCTTAAAAGCATTTTGCTGATCACATCCCCATTCCCACTGAGCCTTCTTCTTTGTGAGGTTACTGAGTGGACGTGATATTTTTGCAAAGTCAGGAATGTATTTTCGAAACCATGAACATGTTTGAAGAAACGACTGTATTTCCTTAACGTTTTTAGGAGGTGGAATTTCTAATATAGAGGCCACTTTTTCTGAATCAACTTCTATTCCTTTTTGTGTTATCCAAAATCCGAGATATTTAATTCGAGGAGAAGCAAAATGGCATTTTTCTCTGTTTGCCCGCAATTTGAAGAGACAAAGTCTTTTAAAAATTGCTTCAAGATCTTTGACGTGTTTTTCAAAAGTTTCCGATAAGACAATGACATCATCTAGGTAAGGTAATGCCAGAATGTCTTCGAGACCATTGCAGAAACGATTCATTAGTCTTTGAAATGTAGCAGGCGCGTTCCGCAATCCGAAGGGCATCCTCAAGAAACGGTACGTTCCAAAGGGACATACAAATGCTGTTTTATCTTGATCTTCAGGAGAAACTTTTACTTGGTGGTATCCTGCTCGAAGATCAATTTTTGACATGTAAGGAGTTGGTTTGGCTTCGTGCAACACGTCATCCATTCGAGGAAGAGGATAGGTATCTGGCACTGTGATTTCGTTCAATTTTCTGTAATCAATGCAAAGGCGAACTGATCCATTTGGTTTTGGTACCAAAACTACTGGAGAAGCATAGGGTGATTCGCATTCCTCGATAATGCCTTCTGACAGAAGCTTGTCAATTTCTTGCTTCAGTATTTCCTTCTTAGATGGGTTCATTCTATAAGGTGGAACAGCTATTGGGAGATGATCAATAGTTTTTATGTGGTGTTCAATAAATGTCGTTGGCTCTCCCCCTGGTTGAAAACATCTCTCATATTTTTCTAAGATTAAGTTGAGTTCTTTCTGTTCTTCGAGAGAAAGGTGAGCGCCTTCATTTTCACGAAGATGACAAGGATGTGGTTCCTCGTTTACTGCCAAGAGAGCATTGATGTTAGGGGGTGCTTCGACAAAACTGTATTTTCTGTGAGGAGTTTCAGTGAAATACCAATTTTTCTTTCGAAGATCTAGAACGATCCCTGCAGCTATCAAGAAATCCATGCCGAGTAGTGTGCGATTTCCTTTAGCATGTTTTAAAACAATTAGTTCGGTGGAAATAACTTTTCCTTGGACGTTTATGTCGGCAATAGTTGTTAATATCGCTGTCTTTCGAATAAGACCATCAGCTAGAGTCATTTCTATGTTCTTTTCTTCAAATTTCAATCCATGTTTTCGAAGTAACTGATACATCTTTTCACCAGCAACAGTATGTGTAGCACCAGAGTCAGCACACACTGCTACTTTTGTTTCACAAATGGTAACTTCAATTATGCTAATAGGGGTATTTTCTTTTGAGAAACTGTAGAATTTTGCCTGATTAATGTTGGACGAAAAGTTCTCGTCTTTTTGTTGAATTGGGTTGCATATGCGACATTTGGATTTAATAATTCCAGGAGCTCCACAGCCATAACAAGAAGTGGGATTTCTCTCTTCACTTTTTTCATTGAAATTTCTTCCGTGTGTTCTGTCATTGGAAGTGGGGTTCCACCTACTTTTACTGAGAACCCCGGTCTCCCGCCTACTTTGACTTGGGAAACCTGACAGAAATTGTTCGTTTCTGAGATTAGAATTTCTTTGATTGTTCTGTCTCCATTGAGTTGATTTTATTTCTTTTTGTTTCATATCAAAGTTTTTATTTTCGTTTTTACTTCGCATGCTTCTAACATCTTCATACGAATCTAATTTGTCAGCAAGTTGAAGAGGATTGTTCCATTCACACCATTGATCTAAAAAATGATCTTTGTAATTAGGAGGGACTTTCTTTTTAATTTGATCCGCCAAAATCAAATCTTTTAACTCCTGGAAAGTAGTCACTTTCGATTCTTTGAGCCACCCATCAAAATAGCTTTGCAAGTCGAAGTAAAAGTCTCGCCAAGTGCTGTCTTGGTTTTTCCGGTGTTGGGCAAACTTTTGTCGGAATTTCTCTGCACTCAATTTAAAGCGATTTAAGAGGATCTGTTTGACTGTCTCATAACTCTGAGGTCCTTCCATAGATTCTTTTGCGATTAGATTTGCAATCTCGGTTGGCAGGAGGCCAACTAGGTAAAACACCCATTTTGAAAGAGGAACTTTCAAAAATGTTAACTGCTTTTCGAACAAGTCCAGAAATAAACTCATATCGGTTGTTTTGGAATCAAAATTTGGAATTAATTTGTGTATTTCCAATTTAGGCATTTCTGAATCTGCAGAAACGGACACCTCTCCAGAGTTTTTATTATTAGATGAACTGGCTTGAAGTTTCAATTTTTCTAACTCAAATAGCCTTTCGTTTTCTCTTTCAGAACGCAGCTCCAGTTCTTTTCTGTCATTGATGATGCGGTTTAAACACTCTTTTGTAAATTCGGAGTCATAAGTGGGACTTTTAATTATTGCATCCTTAATTTCAAGGACCTTAAAATTTTCCTCTATCTCTACGTTTAAAGTTTCAGCAAGTTCTATTAAGTCTTGTTTTTTACCTCTGGCTAAAAAAGCCATTTTTAAGAGCAAATTTTTTTTTTTTTTTTTTAATGATCTCGTAAAAGTAAGGTTACACTTTTTTATTATATATATATGTTAGAGAGTTATAATTCTAAGAACAACCAACTTTAAAAATTGATAAAAAAATATATGAAATAGAAACCATAACAAATATTTTAGAATGTTCACCATGAACTTTTTATAAACTTAATTACAAACTTATTTTCTATTAACCTATCTCTTAATTGCCCTTTAATTACTATTATATATGACACAAAACTCATACACATAAATTTTAAAAAAAAAATGTTTATATTTCACTTTTGTTTTTCATTTACCAAAATATGAAATAAAAGATTTATTTTAAAAAATAACCTTCAATAACATGTGAACACAAAACAAAAGTGCTAATAGTTTAAATTGTTAAACAAAACTTAAACATTTTCATGGACTAATGTAAGCAATCTATATTTACACTACATAGATTCAAGACATATAAGTACCAATTTCGAAAAAATTCTTGACAACATTACTTAAAATACACTTGAAATAAACAAATCAATTCGTAGTAGTTATACTAATTCCATGAATTACTTTTATTTTCAAATACAACTTTTTTTTTTTTTATCACATAAAATTAAATCAATAAATATCTATTATGCACTTTAAACTGGCATTTTATTATCAATACAATATATCAAGATTAATATTCAACCTCATAAATCTTATAAATATTCATAAACTAAAACAAAAGTGGTTTCGTTAAAGCTCAATGATTTTCCTTTTTCATATAAATATTCTCGAAAAAGGCATTAAATATTAAACAAAAAAATACTTTTCAATCTATCACTAGTATGAGTCATACAAAGAATTGAATAAAACAAAACGTAAGAAGTATCTTTTTCCTCAAGGACACTCGCTTCCCTAAGCAATTTCTCTGGTTGAGAAAAATATTTTATTTTGCTTAACAATAAAAATATTCTTAATCGTAAATACTCAAAAGTGCGAGATAAAAACTTCATACAATTATATTTTAACTCGAACAAGAATAAAATTATTCTTCAACATTAATAAGAATTTCAAAAAAGATCTATTAATAAGTTCGTGCATATAGTACTGCTATTCAAATGCTAATTTATTTTACTTTATGTAAAGGTAAATATATCTCAGGTTGAGAAAAATCATTTAAACAATAGTTTTGCTTTTGAAATTATGAATTTTCATCAAAGTTTTCAAAATTAAGAAAAATACTTTATTTTTAACAAGCATAATTTCCTTTTCACAAAATTTTGTATAAAATAAATTCTACTTACAGGTAGTCGAAACGTACGGCACGTCAGAAAATTGTAGCCATTTTATCCAGGTTGGATTAATAGTAATACCTACCGCGTCAAATATTATTCCATTTTGTCTCCAGGGTGGAAATCACGGAACACTTTAATTGTTCTAAGGGTAAGAACATGAGTATAATCAATTTGTACCTGAAAAAGAAATTACCGAGCAAAAGCCAAGTTCCGATTCCGAAATTAAAACCCGTTGGGCGCCAGTTTGTGGCCCTTGATTTAAGGAACCAATGGGGTGAGGGTAATTAAATACATCCACCAGAGTTATATTTAAGAATTTTATTAAAAAACATTAAACAAAACAAAACAAGTGGACATAAATTTAATCTCAGGTCAGGAGCACACGTTTTAGCGTGTGTACAGATCCGGACCTTGGCTTCTACTACTGAAGTTTCCCACTCTTGCCACTTGGTGGCGTGGTAGTGTCACTGTTGTTGAAGTAGTTGTACAAGAGCGGTTACAGTACAGAATATTAATGAAAGTTTTTCTCCAAATTTGTTACATTATATTGTATGCTATAGCAGTTAATTTCCTTACTAAATTGTTTAAATTATCACTTTTTTATAAATGCAAATACACATGAATGTATAAAGTAAAGAAGAAAAAACCTTTCATCAGTGATTTATAAATTTAGTGTTACAAGTAAATGTTTAATATATCGAAACCTATATAAATACATTCGTATAGTTTAAAATTCAATTTCAAAATTTGAAAATTATCATGTTTAGTTTTTACGTGGAATTTTAATCTAATATTTTCAATATACAAGTAAAAAACGTTAAAAAAAAGGTAGTAGAACATGTTAAAAAATTTTTCTATTTTATCATTGAAATTTTTAAATATCCACCAATTAAAAATGTATTTCTATTATATGTTAATTTGTATTTCTATTGTATATCAAAATGCATTTCGATAACAAACAAAAGAAAAAATAATATTTCTAAATCATTGAAATTTATAAGCATTATGCCAATAAATATTAATGCTTATTCATGCTAATCTCAAACGTTAAGTTTAGTTAAATAGTTAGTACAAAAGTTAATTGTAAATTGTTGTGAATAAAGTTCCACTGAGACTCAAAAGGCATTGTGTCATTCACATTTAATTAGAGTTCCATTTCAAACACTATATTTTCTAAAAATTTATTTAACATATTTTTCTTGGTCCATAATTTAAATCTGTTAAGAATTAATGATAAGTGCTGAAAGTTAATCTGAAAAATGTGATAAAAAGATGATATTTTATCACATTTTAGCGTTTCCAATGCGAATTTTATTGTTTTATTTAATTTCAAATTAACTATGTTTTATTAATTGCGATTTCAAGTGAATGCGAAAATTTTAAAATTCAAATTATTCATTAAAAATTAATATTTCACAAGTTAACCAAAAAAATCTTTATGGGGTGATTAATTAATTTTAAGCTACAATTAAATATTTAACAGATTGAAACAAACATAAATAAATTTAAAATATTTGAGAAATTTAGTTTAAAACTAAAAATGCTTACTTTTAATTTCTTTATGCATTAATTACTCCTTTTTATAAACCAATTTAGGCATAAAGAAATATGCATATACTAAAGAATATTATTTGATCAAAAATAAATCAAATTTCAGAATGTAAGTAAATTCCTTCTAAAACTTTAGCAAATTTATTATTTTTTGATCAACTATACATCAGTGTTATATAAATCTATAAAAACATATCAGCAAATAAAAATAGAAAATTTATGTGATTTAAATTGTATTGAAAATGCCAACAAAACAAATCAAACAAATTGTTAAAAGCAAAATTTATAAATTAAAGAAAATTAAATACAATAATAATTTTTTTTGTTAGAATAAAACGTAATAAATGTTTTTAATTTACTTTGGAGGTTTAATGCATTAAAATTCTAGATTTAAATATATGTAACCCAATGACTTTAAAGCTGGCAAGAATCTTGTAAAAACAGCAAATCTAGCTTAATGAAGTAAAATTATTTTTATGACATATCTTTGAACATACATCAAATTTAATAAGTTTAAAATATTTTTTTATTATCATTTGAAAAATAAATTAATTTTTGGGGTTTTTCTGAATAGAATGTTCACTTATTATTTTTTCTAAAAGTTCTTTTTGTTTTATAAGAGAATAAACAAAAAGAACTTCTGGAAAAAACCTGAGAGTTTAAATATTGATTAGTATTGTGTAACAAAACTCTATGAAGAAACAAATTAATAAGATTCAATTTCAGAAAAATTTATTGTTACCAAATAACTTACATACTGTGAACAATTTCAACAAGTTAAACTCTAAACAAAACAGACAATAATTCTAAAACTGATAAATTTTTGTTTTTTTACTATGTTTAGAATTTGATTAAAGTTTTCGCATAGTTTTTGTATCTAAGCAATATGAAGCATTTATGTGACTAAATAAACATACCTATTTTTTAAACATACCTATTTAAAAAAACTGTTTTCCTATTGAGTTTACAAAAATATACACAGTTATAACGACATCCATATTAAATAAATTTGTTTCATTTATATAGCATATAATATACAAATTAATTTTAATCTAACTAATTAAAATGCAAAACTGAAGCATCATTAAAACATTTAAAAATCATTTCTGTCATCATAATACAAAGTGTATACAAATTTCTTGTACAAGATTTAATATATAGTAAAGTGGATACTAAAATACACACGTACAAAATACACACAGGGTAGGTACATTTTAATACGATATATTCAGATATATGTAGGAATTTATAATATTGCAAATTATATTAGCATTTTTTAGGATAAATCACTAATAATAATAGAATTAGTAATGTCTTTTATATTTCGAAAGCAAGAACAGTGAAAACATTTTCTTTATAACTCTTTAATTTTTTCAATAAAAATTAACTATTGTAATTTTATCATATACATGAAAACAAAAAATATAAGTCGAGACAGTGCTTAGAAAAACATTACATATTAAGTTAGATTATATTGTACAAAATTATAAGTGATCTTTCATTTAGTGTAGAAATTCTTGATTTTTATTTGATTTTTTCCAATAATTTTCTTTTAATTTATTAATGAGAGTTTTGGATTTATATCATCTCGTATTTCATACTTAAATTTACTATATGAAAAATTATTGGAATTTCGTAATTCGTCAAATGAAAAATCCCTAATAATTAGTAAAACTATCCAAAAAGCCACGGTAATATAATATAGCCTTTTATGAGTAAAGAAAAATTAATGACTGATATTGCACAATGCTTTTATAATGGAATGTGTACATACATTAACTTTCTGTAAGTTCATTGAGAGTAAATTTTTATTTTTTATGATTATTTAAGGCACTAAGATAAAAATTTTAACTTCTATCAGTCTAATTTAAAATTATTGATTTCAGAATTTGAATTAAAAGCAATTTTTCCATAAAAACACTTTTTAAGTTTTAAATTTAGACTTATGAATCATTCAATTACGAGTTAAAAGATTTAAGATTCCAACGTTTGTATTTTCAATAGAAAATATAAAAATACGTTCATGCTTCATTTAAAAATTTTTTTCTGTTGGCATAATTCATACAATAATATATCATCTATGCATTAAAATAAAATCAAAACTTGTGCACTAAGAGTATCATTAGAAATAATTTTTTTAATTTTTTGTCAAAGTAAAAAGAGCGTATCTGATGGTGAAATTTTAATTTATGTTGCTTTTTGAACTTAATTAATTTCTTATTGTATAATACAAAACAGGAAATTCAAGCAACTATTTAAAATGTAATTGTCGATTACTTAATTGTTATTGAAAATCACTGAAAAGTTTTGAAAATACCATGTGAAACCATTCTTCGTTTTCCCATCAAATTTAAAATAATTTTAAAATCATTCTCAAATGTTTTCTGAGTTTATTATTATCGTAATAATTTTTTATAAGAAGTGAAATAAAAACATTCTGAATTATATCTATGTATTAAAAATATAGAGGATAAGAAAATTAAAAATAGAAAAATACACTCTTCAAAAATTGTATCAATTTAATGTTTCATTTTGAAGGAAATGATTCAAGAAAAATCACACTAATATCTTATTAAAATTAGTAAAAATTTGATCATAAGATAATCAATTAATAATGTAAAGAATGTTGTTACTACCAAATAATAATGTCTTTCTTTCGGATGTATAAAACTGAATAATTGATTGTTCATAAAAATAAAGCAATGAATATCGTTATTGCTTTATTGTTAGGAACAATGCTAGCAATAAATATAGTTCTCAAGTTTAATAAATTTTCTCGAGCAATGTAAAAAATATTAGTGTTTTTAACTAAAGATAAAAAACTAACATAAAAATCCTATGTAATTATTTGCACTTAATTATATTCAATAACTATGTTATGTGAATTAAAAGAGAGAATCACATATAATTTATGGAAGTTTATTGAGAATTTTATTTATTCTCATGAAAGACATATCAAATATTTTTTCAATATTTGAATCAAAATATTCTTTGATAAATTTTGATATGTTAGTAGAAATTATTAATTAAATTTGAAATTTTCCAAACTGAGTTGATCATCACACAATATATTAGTGGAATATTTGACTCTGATTACATAAGAATGGTTGATTTTTATTCATAAGTTTCCACTCAACATTACATATCTTATGAATATTGTGATCGTGTTTATTAAATTTTGCTGGATGTAAACATTTATGTTCAAGTTGTTATACATTTTAATACTTACTCAAGTACTATAAATGTTATAAATTTTCATTGGTTATAAATTTAGGAGAATGTTTACTTAAATTAATAGAAGCATTTTATTTCGTAAAATTGCATCAAATATGTGGTAATAAATATGTATTCAATTCCTTACAACGTAAATGCTCATAAACGTACAATAAAAACAGGAATAGCAACCAGACTAAGGAATTAACTTATAAATATGAAATACCTTTTGTTGAAAATATTCTCGTATCTTTCCGAAGCGCAAAATAATTTAAGGATCACAATTTTGAAACTATTGTAGCAGAAGAATAGAATTTGATTAAAGTTTTTAATTCTTGTTTTAGAAAATAGGAAAATATTAGAAAAGGGAAATAAAAGTAGCCTATTAAAATGTTTTCAATAAAAAAAAGTCTTGTGTTAGTAATATTTGAAATAATTCAACATAAGTAAATATGTTATGTTAAAATCAAATATAAATTTAAAGGGTAACCTTAAAAATATTTATTCTTAAAAGAATTTGAAACTATTACAATTAAACTGAAGTATTAATTATATTTGCCGAGATTGAATAAAATTAACGTGAAAATAACACAACAAATATAATGTCAATATCTTGCAGCAACATAAAATTGAAACATTTTGAGTTTCAATATACCTATTATTATTAAAACTTTAATAAATTCAAAAATATTTAATAAGCTTAAAACTACTTGAAAAGTTTTTTGCTAACAGTCATGCTTCAATTCTTTTATTCTGATTTAAATGTTTTCGACATTTCCAAATTATTTATTTAAATAAAAATAGTGATTTAAACATTTAACTAAATCCTTTGAATCAAAAGTCCAACAACTTATTTCGAATTTAAAAATTTACAGCTTAAAAATATGTCATTCAGTCACATAATTTATAAAATAGGAAATAATTGTACTAATTATTTTATATTTTATAAATTGTGTGATTGAAATTTACAAAATATGAATAATGATGCTTTATATCGTAAATGTAGTGTTTTTAAAAAATATGATATTTTTCTCTGAAAGTATATTAATAGTTAGTGTAAATTTTAATTCATTTAGGAGAAAATTATTTAATGACAAACATCAAAATTTTGTTAAAAATATTGTCTAGATTAGAAATGAAATAAAATGTTTTTTTTTATCAAAATTTTATTTCTATGTCAGTAATGTAAATGAATATATATTACAACAAATGGAATATAAGACTGAATTTAATCAAGATATCGTACCATGAATAAGTAAAACTATCTGGAAATAGAACGAAAAGTAAAATTATATTTCCTGAGAAAAATATGATCAGCAATTTCTTTCCTTAAGAATGTTCATTGAATTTCCCTGCCTTAATTTCCTCATTCGGTAATTAGAAGATATTTATGCAATTAATATTAGCATTAATGTGCCTTAATTATATAATAAGTAGAGTCGTAACTAATATGTACTGATTAATTTATTATAAATGATATTACATGAACGTGATTAAATATATTTAGCATTTGGTGAGCATGAGTAAATATAGCTTTCTATACACGTAGACAGGTTTTGGTGAAAACTTACCTTTCGAAAAAGGAATTTCTGAAAACTAAACTATTATTTCAAGTCATTTGTGATAATAATCATTTAAATATTGTCATATAAAAATCACACCATTCATATATTTAACAATTAATTTTTGAAGAAAATATTTA
>JAPDSC010121868.1:0-21821 GCA_026290005.1 Latrodectus geometricus | reverse complement strand
TAATTTGACAGTTAAAATAAAAGGAACGATTTCTTTTGGAAACTTTTTTATTTAGAGTCAATGGACAGTTCTTAGCAAACAATTGTACTTTTGCTTGTAATCTCTTTCTACACAACTACACATGAGCTAGTACAAAAATTTTTAACATATGAACAATTTGTAAAATCCAATTTGCTTTGACACCATTATATTCTACATGACATTATATTTTGATGAATAAAATTTTTTCAATAAAACTTGAGAAACCACATACATTTCTCATTAAGAGTGGAATGTAAGACATATTACATCATCATAAATGCAGCCAAAAATGCCATAATTTGATATGGTTTTAAATATTGTTGGAGGGCAATGTGTGAGTCGACTTTATAAATCTTACTTAAATTTTACTGATAGGGCTTAAATATTGAAAATATTACTTCAAAACATATTGAAATAGAATTAAGATACATTATATTAATAAAGTACAAGTAATTACATTTAAAAGTAGGAAATAAAATATTCTATTTAATTAAAAAAAATTTTTGTTTTTGAATATGATTTTGACTTTACTTGGTCCATTTACAAAACAATACCTATTCAAAACAATTTTTTTTTAACATACTGTTAATTTATCAGGAACTTTAAATTTTAAAAATCAATAATTACAATACCAATTTAAGAAAAAAAAATCAAATTTTTACAAATTTGAATCTGGAATATTATACAAATTTAACTTTGCAATAAATTACCACTAAATATTTATTGTGAAAAATCTAACCTGTTAGAGTTTACTTAATGTGACATTTTAGGATCTAAGCCAATTTAAAGTCACAAACTTTAAAAAAATTGAGTAAATATCCTTTAAAAAAAATCAATATAAAGAAGGAAACAAGTTCATACAAGAACTTTTTAGAAATTATAATTTTTACAAAATAATTTCATCACTGAAACATTAACAGACTTATTTAATAAATAAAAACAATTCCATTGTAGATACATCACAATTAATATTATGTATTACCAACAAACAAAACATGTTTAAAAAAAATTTAGTAACCAGCATGAGCTATTTATCCAATATTCATAACAAGCAAATGACATCTACCAAAGAGCTGTTTAATGCAACCACAAATAGATAAATGGACATTCATATTTATATTATAATACTAACACATAATATTTTAAAAATAATGTAAACATTTCACTCTTGAAAGAAGTTATTATAAATAACTTAAATAATATTCATCTAATTCACTTTAAATAAATCTTTTTAAATTAATAACCCTATATGTAAAAATTATTAAATTATTCTATAAGTGTTCGTTTTACAATGAAATTAAACACAAATATAGAAATATTGAAGTCTTCAACAATTTTTAAATATGAATTTGATAAGCAATATACACAAGCAATATCTTAAAGATATGGCTAATATAACACAAACATTTTCCATACATGAAACATCATCGAAACATAAAATATTTAGACATATTCAAATGTACATTCACTATAACATTTAGGGATAACAATTAATATATGCATGCAATTTTAAGCAACATAGAAAATAAAAGATCAACTCAAAATAATATGAGCAAACAAAACTCAAATGGAAGACTTTGATTTTGTTGTTAAATTCTCTTACATAAAATACACATGGAATGAACAAAAACAACAAACACTTATATACATAAAGTGACTAGATTTGCAGCAATGTTTATTTAACAGCTAAGCTTAAACACCTTACACTTAATGAGATTATTCGCTTGCAAAACAGAAGTACTTTAAACATAATTTAAGAGATTACAACTTAAATGTGTAAAAAATAAAAACCATTTATATATTATAAAAAAAGAGAAAAATGCACATTCTATATATTAAATATAAATAAAATGTAAATGATAAATCAAAACTGATGCCTGTGTAAATAGTTGCTACATATTTATAGTTACAATATTTATAATCTGTTCAGAAGTTCTATTAATATAACATTATCTAAAGAGGAATGAATATATGATTTAGGAATCAGTAGTTAAAATTCTAGTTTGAAAACAATGAATAAACAGCAAAGTGCACTCTATATAAATCACTAAAAATAAAGTTAAATTGAGAATACAACCATCTTCCAAGTCTTAATTGTAAAGAGTATTTTAAGCAAATTAAGTAAACACACAGTAATTAAAAAATGGCATAAAATAAAGTATAAAACTTATCTAAAAATAAATGCAATGATAGTTAAGGAGTACAATCCAGTAGCTGTCCTATCATTTAATATATGAATAGAAAAATACAAATACATAAAAAAATGCTAATTTTTTTATAATAAGAAAAAATTTTAGACAAAAACTAGAAGAAAAATTTTTGACTAAAACTTTTACTTTCATTTTTTTGTAAATAAAATTCAAAAATAAAATGAAAAGAATTTAAATAACTTAAAGATAAAAATAGTTATTTTTATTTGAAAGAGTAAACTTAAATATATTTTTATATCAAACTAAGTGAAATTGAAGTATATACTTTTACATATTTTATCATACAAATCATTTTATAATACCTTCCCCCTAAAGAGTTAAGTGCAAGTTAACATTTATATTTCCCCAAAGAAAAATTAATGTGAAATAATATTTATCTAATTTATTTATAAGTAGAGAAATAATTTAAATATTCTAAGTAATTTATAAGTAGAGAAATTAATATTTATTTGTTTAACTTATTCACTGTTACATAAAAAATTTTCTCAATTATAATAGAGAAATTATAGAAATAAATACAAAATAATTTAATATATATAAATGCAAATGGCATACTACATCTATCAGATCTATAGTAAGCCCTTTTAAACTCTCCAAAAATAAAGTGTATGAAATGTTAAAAAACAATGCTTTTGTATGCAAAACTAAATAAACAATAAAAAAGAAAAGACCTCCTGAAACAGTATTTCATTACAGAGTTAAAGTAGACAATTTTTCCATTATTGAGAATTTTTTGCTGAAAATAAATTTTTCTTTGTATTAATTTTGAAATAAGCAAATATATTATCTGCATTTAAATTGGAGAAATCGTTGCATATTAGAATTCTTTGAAACATTTTTTATTAGTTAGAATTACTAACTATTTTTGGAACATTTCATATATTTTTAATTCCACTAATTTTATTCTTTCTTTCAACCATGCCTAATATCTAATTAGGTACGACTATAATTAGAATTCTCAAAAAAGTGATTATGCATTGTCAAAAACAGATGTGACTAATATAATAAAATTGCAATTCTTTTTGGCACTAAGTATACAATTACAAAATTATATATGCAATAACTATTCAAACTTAAAAAAGTTTGGAGTATTCAATGGCTGTTTTGTCACAAAGCTGAAGCTTGTATACATATATAACACATATTTAATACACTTAAAGGATATTTTATACAAATGTATAGCTACACACACATTAAAATCAATTGATAAAACATGAGGTATTTAATAAAAAACAGTGAAATGTTAGCTAATGTGCCTTTGAAATATTTAGAATGACGTATCTTACACTTAATTGCGGTAAGAAAATTAAAACACAGAGAACCTTAGATTTATGGAGCCATTATTAGAGCAGAGATGACTACAAAAGCAACCCACTCAACTTTGTTACGAGCGTCATAAAATCCTATGCATTGAAGAAAATTTAATTTTGAATTGTTCATCATTTACAAATTTTAAAACTAAGACATTGCATATTATGAAACATTAAAAAAATGTAAGCATTTTTAATTTACAGATAGAAATTATTCAATTTTACAAATTGTAAGCAATTTTCTCAATTCAAGCTACAAATTGTTAATCTGGCTCCACAGTTCTAATGGTCAATACATTCTTTAGCAATATTATTTGTCATTCTTGCACAAAGGAAAATTATGGTATTTCATATCATAATGAAGTGTAATAAAGATGGTACTAAGCAAATCAAAATATGAGTTATAAATATTTAAGATATGTGTATATGGAGCATATTAGCTTCTTACTACTATAATATAAGCAAAATCAACAAGATATTCAGTGCAAAGAATACGAAACAAAGTTACAAGTGGACAAATTGTATACTATTTAATACTTTTGCAACTCAATACTATTGTTTCTTCTTCATTTAGATATCTAATGGTCGGTCAGCCGAACCTTCTTCCTCGCTATCATCTTCTTGATCATTGTCCCTGGACTCATCAGGACGTGACTGATCATTCTTTAGTATACCCTCAACAAAAGAGGAAATTTCATTTTCCACTTTCATTTCTTCTTGTTTCTTGGTTCTAGCATCGTCATGGTGATACTGACCTCTTTTCAAAAGCCCTTCTGTAATAAGCAGAAATGTTAACTATGTTTTCAAAAGTTTAAGGCATAACAATTAAAAGCATGTACTTGGATGAATAATTTTAGTTAGACACTTTTGTTAATGGAAAGTATAAAAATTTCAATTTTATCTTTGTTTATTGGAAAGAATAACATAGAAACATGTAACAATAACTTGACAATTAAATTAACATACTGTTTACTTTTATGAAATTTTTAAAAATCTTATCAGTTGAAAACTATACACAATTGAATCAAAATATGTGTACGTATTAAAGAATTGATTTACAATAATAACAAAATACAGATGAATGCTCAGCTCAAGATAATATATTTCAGAACAGGTTCTCAAACTAAAAATGATTTACTGGATTCATTCATTAAAATAACAACAAAACCAATTTTAACCAAGAATTTACGATGTTTATGAAAATATTACACGCATAATGATTGCTTGAACTTTATCAAATGCAATCTGTTATCAAGGCTAACAAAACTGAACAATAGAAATGTGAAAGGAGCTTGTATTGTCTATAAAATCAATGCTTTCTTTTATGTGATAATTTCCTTAGCTTTTTAATAGAGAGGCATGCAAAGCATTAAGTTCTTTTATTACTTTTTTCTTTTAAATGTATAATCAAACTTCTGCAAAATTATTATTATATATAATAATTAATAAGCTTATGCTAGAAAATAAGGATATCTATTAACTTTGAAAGATGTGGCCAGATTGCTGAAATGTCTAAATTATCTATTCTTCTCAAATAGAAATAAGTTTTTATAGTCCCAACTTTCATGCTGAAGGAATAAAATCTCTATTGTTAAACAATAGCGATGTTATATTTTAGTAACATTCATTTTATGGTAAATTATTTAAAGAATAATTATAGAAATTATTTAAAGAATAAACCATATCTGTAAATAAACTGATTATAATATATTCTTGTATTACAATAATGTTGAGATTTTTCTTAATGATTTACTTTTTTTGAAGTTATTTGTTTTCAGTAGTTCAGATAGGATGTCAAATATCTGTTTAGTATTTTTAAGATTTTGTTTTGGATCTCTCATTACTATCTAATTTTTATGATTATTTTATATATAAAGAATAAAAATTTGCACAATTCAAATATTTGATAGATATAGGCTAAAAATATAGTACATTTATTGAATATTTCCATATGTAATTATACATATGAAACATAATAAGATATTTTATAATTTTAATAGTATGCATCATTATTTATTATAATTTATTTTTATATTTATGAACAAAATGTTTTCATTAAAGAAATCTGAGTCAGAAAATTAAATAGAAGTTCATTCAGTATTAAATTTCATATTAGTCAAAATATATTAACAAAACAATGATTCATTAAAATAATGATGCCAAATTGTTAGTATATTTTAGTTTAATCAATTTTACCACAATCAGGACGTCCACGTCTTCGAGTGTTGGTAAATTCTACCCCATGACGATCGACACACCAGCATGTTCCTGATCCATTATGGCACTGAGTAGGTGAATAGTAACCCTCACTATCACATACTGGTTTATATCCTCCTACAAGAATAGAAACAAAAATTAACTGTTCACTATTTTATTTATCAAAATCTTTAAAAGAAACTAACAATAAATATTTTTAATTTATTTTTGAATACAAAAATAGCTTAAACAAAGATCAAATAAGGAATATATAATATACTGAATATGTGATATTAAAGTTGCAAGTTTTAAACTTAAAGGATAAAGTTATTGCATGTAAATATGAATTTGAGAAATATGTTTACAATTGTATATAACCAAGTAATTCAGTTATAGGATTAATATTATGTCTACAAAATTTATTTTATTTAATTCATTAAAAACATTATTATAGTTACACTTACACCTAATAAATCAGAAATAAAAAAATATCTCATTTATTCATTCTTAACATAGAAGAGGTTATATATAATATATATCAACATTTTTATGAACAATTTCAATCAGTATTTCATTAACTAGCAAGCACAGGTTTTAAGCAACTCACAATGAAGTATATTTGTAAGCTCATTTGAAAATTAATTTGTATTGTATCTAAAAGTACGATATTTTGCATTCACACAGTGCTTGTTCTCAGGTGTAAAAAAAATTAGAATATTTAATTCTATTCAATATTTAAATTAAAACTGAGCAATTTATTTTAATTAAGAAAAATAAGAAAAAAATGTTTTTAAAAAAGGATTAATGTGTTTTTGAAATAGAATCATAAATATATAACAACAAATTTTATTTAATTTGTCACGTTATGATTGCTTAATGTGCACAAGGACTAAACGGACTGGTATATTTAAGACACACAAAAATTTTTAAAGAGGTTATTAATAGATTTAATCAATATTTAAGCAATGGGATGAGGTAAATTATACTTATTTTACCTCATCCCATTAACAAATACTATCATGTGATTAACAAATACTATCATGATAATACATTAGTTTTGTCGTATAAATGAGTCCATTTATATAGGAAGGTGCAGAAATGCAGAGTTAAATTTCAATTTTTCATAAATGTATGCAAAATATAGATAAAATGATAAATAAATTTAACAATGCTTATTTACAAAGCTTCTACTAAAAATCCTTAAATTTTTTTTGAGTTAAATTTATATAAAATTAAAAATCCTAAACATTTCATTACCAACATTAAATGTGAATAATATATATATATAAAGCCTAATTACTTTTGCAGTGCATCAAAGCTTCCAATTGTCAGAAGATTCAATATACTCTGGCTTTTTATTTTATACCTATTATGCAAAGTTTCTTGCAATTTTTATAGAAAAAACTATCAATAAAGTTACTATTAATAGATTATATTAAAAATGCTCAAACATTTATTTCCACCAATATTGTCAATAATAAAAAACAATTAAAAAAGCTAATGTTACTAATTAAAAGGACATAGAATATCTATTAATTAACAGTGAGAAGATAGATTTCCTGCTTTTCTCTCCCAAAATACCAATCACATAACAAAGAAGAGTTCAAAAATGCAAAATTCAACTCATTATATATATTTTTTAATTGAATAATAGGTATTTATGGTACAACAAAAATATCATAAGTAGCTACATAATTTTTATGCTGGTAATATTTATAAAAGTCCCTACCAATATTAATAATAATTATAATAATCAGACAATAAATATTTATAACAATAAGAAGCAGCAGAGCACATAACATAATTGAAGAAATTCATATATTAGTTTATGAAAACTGTAAAATTAATATGCTGAAGGAATATTTTTTTTTTAAATAAACCATTTAAAATACATTTATCAAATATACATTAAAAATTTCTAAGTTTTTTATGAATTTAGCTAGCTCTAGATATTTATTTAAAATAAATTTGCAATACTAATATTTCATGATTTTAATAAACAAAAAAATGTTATTTAATATAAACACATAACCAACAAATATTATGAATAAATAAATTAATGTTTACCAATTAATCCTTGAGGAACTCTTCGAAGAGCTGCAGCACATGGACGTTCTGAAATAATGAAACTTAAAATGTATATAATTAATAATAGTAGTGCAATTAATAATCCCACAATTTAGACATAAAAGTTATTTTTTGCTTTTTCAAAAGTGTATGTATAGTACAACATTGGAAAATATTAACTTTAGATTTAGAAAAAAAAAACCACAATAAATTATGTTAAAAATATTTTTAAAGCACATTAAAAAACAGTTATAGAGGTAAATACACAATTTTTATTGGATGGGTTGAAACTAAAACAGCTAGTAAAACAATATTTATAACTAAAGTAAAACATTTAAAATAAAAGGCCTTAAGAATATCTTAAATAATGATTTATTCACAGGGAACAATATAGCTTTATCATTATATGAGTAAAACTGTCATCGCAAAAAAAATAAAAATAGATATTATCTTCATATGTATTTGCACTAGTTTTACTTTAAACTGAAACTCCTTAATTAAAATGTAAATATCTTGCTTTTATTCCATTCATACAACTTTAGAAAATGATCACATTTATTTAAAACTTACGGGCCTTGTCAAAGCAGGAACACCACTCATATTGACTAAGAACTTGATCTCTCACAACATCACAGTCTTGAAGATATGGTCGCAGACAGTGTTCCTGGTCATCATTTTCAAGATCAAATAATTCTTGAAGAGACAATTTCATGTCTCCATCAGTATCCAAGTGTTGAAACATCCAACTGACAGCTGGTTTGCAATCAGGTAAATCAGCTTGAAGAGAAATATTGTTATTTAATTATGTAAACATAATTGTCCAAGAGGTCATTGATTGATAGATTTGCAATCTTAAAATTAAGATACAAATGAAATTACTTTTTAAGTTTCTCAAAATTTGATTTATAAATTCGTATACTGGAATTATATTTATATTAAACCATAATTGGGATTACATTTGCTACTGACTTAGTACATTTACATTTCATTATATAATTTTATTCAATGTTGATATATTCTACTAAGATCATTATTATGTATTTTGTGGCATTCAATAATTTTTTTAATAATCAATGTAAAACTTCACAGATTAATGCTTCTATAGATCTTCCATTAATTTCTTGAGACTTATGAATTTTCTGAATTTAATATTATCTTAAAACAATTGCCTTTTTAGATACATTTTATTTCTATTAAGTCAACATATAACAAAAGCATTTTTATTGTAATTTAATTTAATCAACTGATTTCATAAATCTATAAAAACACATTTTGGTTTTCTTTTACATTTTTTATTGGCAATGTAAGGTAATTCATTAGATTTCAACTGCAAAACGCAGACAGCAATAATATTTGATCAACTATTTAACACCCGAATAATGGTCACAGTTATCACTCCATTTTGCATCAATAAATCAACAGATTTTTCCCATAAAATAACTTTTCAGCTAATTTCATGCCAATAGGAGGAACATAACTAAGTTCATAGCATTAATCATACTGATAACTATACTATGTAACTATTTATTATTAACATTAAAAATTATGAAATTTTCTAAGGAAAATTAATTGTCACAATAAAGGGTTTTCTTGTAAGAGTACAATAACTTTGCGATTGATAATTTATGATCAAAACTTGATTAACATTCTGTAATTAAGTTGAAACAAAGATTAAGCATTTTATTTATAAGATTTTTATTTTCAAATGTTAGTTTTTTTTTGTGATGACTATCATTATATTTCATCATTTCTTATCCTTAAATTTTAAACTTATTTCATGATACTTGTTTTTCAACATTTCTTATATTTAAGTTTAGAATTAACTTCATTTAGTCATATAAGATAGCATTTTTCTAACTTTGGTTTGCCTGAATTTTTCAAGACAGAAATGATAGGAAAATAATAGACAAGTTTATGAAAAGAGGAATTTGTATGTACAAAGAACATAGCAAAAATCTTCGTATAAAAATCAAGCCTTATTAATTGATTAAAGAACTATATTATCACCTGTTGCTCAGTATATAAAAGAGCTCCAGGCAGTTTTGTGAGAGGAAACTGTACAAACTTTTATGTTAAAGCGTACAGCATAATAGTAGGCACAAAAATCAAAAGTAGTAAATGTAAAAAAATCTTATTTTCTTTTGCAAAAGCGAATTAGTGAGTATACATTAAATTTATCTCATGAAATGAGTTACGTTTTGAAATACAACAATGTAAGAAAGTATGAAAAAATGTGTATTCTAACAAATAAATAATAAATACTATGACTAAGGCGGAAAGAACGTCTACGTGATCCGCTGCGTCGATGATCAGCTAAGACAACTGAAAACCAATCTAAAAGACGATCGCCCATAGCTTTCAACTCATTTTCAGTACAACCTAATAAAAGATATAATTTATTTATAAATTGTGAGAATGGATTCATTTAGAAAATATCAAAATGAATTAAAAGCAATGTAGCTTACTTTTTTCTAGAATTGGTCCAGAATATTTGCCTTCCTGAGATGGTTTTTGAGTGGTGGATATTTTATGAGAATTATTATCTCTATAGAAAAGAAAAAAAATAGCACATTAAAAGAATGAAGACAAATATTTTTGATGATGAAATTAATTTCTATTGAGGTTAATTATGTTTGAAATATAAAATAAAAAACATGCTTAAATAAATAAATACTGAAATATATCTATAAGAAAAAAAATATTAACTTAAGATTATAATATTATCTCAATATTTTCTCTTTCTCTCTTAGAAACTTAAAAAAGAACTTAAAGAATGCACAATTATTGAAAAAGTTTGCAGTAAGACTTTTTTAAATTTTGTCTTATTAAAATCCTTGTTTTCAACTTTAAATCTTCAAGATGTTGATATCTTATTCAATAAAATTTTAACATGTCAAACATAAATGTATTCTTTAGTTTTGAAATGTTAAAAGAAGAACACTATTTAAGTGAGCCACATTCCAAGACAAAGTTTAATGCTTCCCTTCAGTTCAAAATGGATTCAAACCATTACAAATACCCAAGCGCAAATTGGGAATCAAGTCACAAAGAATCGTTTGACAGAAGTTTATAATACCAACCATTCAATTGTACAAACAACATACACTGAACGCAATTTTGTGACATTAATTGTTCAAATACTTAGTGCTTCTCTGTAGAGATAATTCAGAGCTTTATTACGTTTTATAAATTTATTTTAAAAAATTCTAAAAAAAAATGAGTTTTTAAAAAAAGATATTTATTTTTAAAATAACAGAAGCATAAAATAAAGTAGGTATTAAGACAGTAGTTTTTTTAATATACTGCAATGACTTATGTTAAATTGTAAAAATATAAGCAATAACTTCTAGGCAAAATAACATTAATATAAACCCTCTATTCTTGATATCATGATACAACTTTGGTTTCTTTTTGTTAAAATAAAATAAACAAAAGTTAGCAGACTTCATTCAGGTCTCAGTAAGTAAATTGATGATTCTTTTGAAAGAAAGAGTTATATGAAAAAAATATATTAATATGCTGATTACATGTGAAATAAATTTCTAAAATTACAAATATCAACTATTTTTATAATTGTTTCAATAATGATAAACAAGATATAAATGTTTCATATCAACATTACAAAACCTTGCATTTTATATTTTGTTTATTAGATTTAAGTAAAATTGCTATATCTATAAGTATAAATTAAAAAAAAAAGATATTCAACTTTAATTACTAAAAATGAGAAGGAATTAAATCTTTTAGAAATAAATACATATTCATTAAAAAAATTTCTATATTTTAAATATTTATTTATAACTTTATTCTTCTAATTAATAAATTATCTGTTGATTTTTAATTTTTTATAGTAATTTCTAATTGATAATCATCATTAAGAGTTTAATTTATATAATTTTGAATGCATGTCACTTTCAACAGCAAAAACATAAAAAACTTAATAAATTAATAAGCAAAAGATTTTTTAATGCTACACAGGGAATCATATTTCCATTCAGTTTTTTTGTTTGAATCACAAATATAGCAAGTTATCTGAAAATGTTTTTCAAAAGATTCTCTTTCAATCATGATTCAAACATTTCTACTTAAAAAGCCTGAATTAAAAACTTTCCTGATTAACAACATAATTAAAATTTAAAAACTGTCAACAAATATAATGACAATTAAAAGTATCTAATCCAAGGTTTAAATAGAAACAATACAGCGCACAAATACATACATTTTTCTTGCAAATAAACAAAACATAAGTAAATTACTTACTTATTAAAACTAACATGCGTTTTAATCATGTTACTCAAAGGATTTTTCTTCACAGGTTTTTTGTTGATGGTATTTTGATATTTAGTCATGTATTTGTTCAAACGATACTTAATCTGGAACTCTTTGTTTTTATCATAATCATTCTTTACACCTAAAACAAAATTGAAAGATTATTACTATGAGAAACATCACAACATTCAAATAAAAGCAATTTCTGCATAATTTAAAAAAAAAATTAAATAATTGAACTTTTTTCATAAATATAAAATGATAAGTGCACTTTTATTATTTAAGCTTTTACAGTTAGAAAATAAAATGAAATTTTAAGAAAATTTAAGGAAATAACTTCTAACTTACTTTTGCAAGGACAAAAGCCTTTACAATTTACTCGAACATTCACTTTATGCATACAATTACGGAACTCCAATCGACAAGCAGAAGAATATGTATGATTGTCTGTGCCACAAACAAATTCTGGCCTTGTAGCAGGACATGGAATACATGGATTTTCTTTTGTCAAACCATCTTTTTCCCCTTTTTCCATGAACATGGCTTCAGATTTGGACTCCTTGTTTTTATTTTTTTTCCCAGCAGTATTTTTTAGTGCAATTCTAAAATAAAAATCAGTATATAATATGAAATAAAAATTCTTAACATTTAAATTTGCAATTAAATACTATAAAAGTATAACAAATTATTCTCTGTTATAACAAATCTGTAAGTCACAAGTTTATAATATTTACTAATTAGATTTATTAGACTGACAAAATAATAATTTACTTTATAAAATTATTACATTTGTTTTATAGTTGCATATTTTAATCAGTAAATTAAATTAGTTTAATATGAATTAATTAAAATTAAATTTTGCTTGTTGCTCAACAGTTCTTTTTTTTTTTTCCTTTTTTCCCCTTTTTAACTGAAGGGCTGATTAGATCAATATCTTCAATTTAACGTGAATTAAAAATCTTTATAAACAGTTAAACCAAAAGTGGGAACAGAATCCCTGAATTGTTATACTGAAAGCCAAAACACTAAGCATTCAACAGCCAGCTTCGCATGCAAACATAAAGTAAGCTATGCCAAAAATTATTACGTTTCTTTATATATTATTATTAGAGTAAATCTAAGTTGCTAAAATAATGTATGATATAATAGCTTTAGAAGTAAATTAATAACTATTTTTAACTATTCCGATCTATACATTATTTTTGAATTTTAAATTATAAAAAAATATAATATTTAATAATAAAAAGATAGTTAAAAATATAAATAATAATTTTAATCTGCATTGAATTACTGTTATTAAAAGTTTATAAAAGTTATTTCAATAATATGTGTTTTATCCTGCACAAACATTAAGATTATTTTATGTAATTTAATTTATAATTATATAAAACAATCTTAATGATTATGCAAGATAAAGAGTATATATTAATGAAATAACTTTTATAATATCAGTAGTTCAATGCAGAGATTAAAATTATATAAAACTAGAAAAATTTATAATCTGATAAATAATAAATACAGCTGTTTGTCTTTGGATGAATATAGTATTACCTGAAAAAATCTGATACATATATTGGACCAAATATAAGATAAAACTTGATCCACGATAGTTTATTTTAGAATGACTTAAAAAAATTCATGTTTTTACCAGCATTCGCTAATTTGTAAACCACTTTAATGAACAATAAAATACAACAAATTGTAATATGGGCTTTTATTAAGAATAATAAAATGAGAATACGATTGTGCAAATAAAAGCACTTTGAGATAATATCCCATTCTTCCTTCCTCTTCATGACTCAAGTAAAAGGATTGAATAGAGCACAGCAATAGCTGATGGAATGTGTACAGAGAGGACATAGCTCTGTAACTACCAATTTCTGTTTTGGTTTCATAAGTTAAGTTATTATTAAGGGATTGTGATGATTATATTAAAGGACTATAATGTCTTTGGTGACATCAGTTTCCTCAATAATAATTAAACAATTGTTTTGGCCTCTTAAGCTGTCTTATGAATAAGTATTTTGTTACTGGAAACACCAATCTCAAAATTAATCATTAGTTAATTGCTTCGTCTTCTTAAGCAAGCTTTTTATGTAAACCATGAATGTTTGAGACACCAGTCTCATAAATATATCTATCGGCTTCTCAAGCCATATTTGATTACAAATATGTGTTTGTTTTCTTAGAATAAATTCAAATTAGCACTTTTGTTTATGATTATTCCTCCAAATCCAACACAAAGTGATTTACAAACAAATTACTGTTTTGAAACAGAAAGAGGAAATAAGTAAAATATTCAAAGACCTACTCTTTAGCAACAAGTTTTCGTTTACTAATGCATACAGCCACATCATCATCTTCTAGTAAACAAACTTGATGAGGCTTACATTGTAAATTCTTGCACAAGTCATCTAAAATTAAAATTGATGTTTATTTTATGTATTTTGTTAATTAAGCATCATTCAATTATTATCATTCTATAAATTTTAAAATAATAATTATTATTTACAATTAAGGAGTAACACATTAGAAATAATAAATTAAATTATTGCATCTCTGTAACACTTTTTAAGCAATAAAATAATATTTTATGTCATAAAGATTAACAGTTATCTACCTTTTGACTTAGATTTTAAACTTATGATTACACTAAAATTTTAAAGTAGTTATATGAAAACAAAACACATAATAGGATATGTAATCTAAATATATCTAAAATTCCACAAAAAATTACTAATGATTAAAAAAGTTTAAAAATTTTCAAATAAAAAAAATAAAAATTTAAAAAATTAATAAAGTGATAAATATTGAACTTCTGATAAGAAAAAAGTAGGCTGTGATTAAATAATACCAAAAATGTTAAATTTCTTTAAATTAAATAAAAAGAAATAAGGGGATATTTTAAGCACTTTAATTTAACCACATTCTTAAACTATCTTATGCTGTGGGCCATTTATATTGAAAAGAAAAAAAAATTAAATATTATTGAAATTTTCAAATTTTCAATGATAAATTCCCTGGCAAGTATATAAGTATGAAATTTTTGCCACCTGTAATGTCCTTGACATTACAAGTGGCAAAATATATTTTTTATACTATATTTTGAATTTTCCTTTTTATTTTCCAGTTTTTCCATCTCCAGGAAGTTAAGTTCCATTTACAGGAAACACTGCTATTGCTTTGAAAATCAGAAATAGAAAAATAATGCATAAAGACAAAATAATGATTCACAGTAAAATGCTTATTTCTCTAAGGCATTTTCGGTTTGATTATAATACATTATAATAATGTGGTAGCCATAAACATAATAAAATTACATTTTTCTTTATCTATAATAAAGAAAAGACAACAAGAAAAAATATCTTTTCTAAAAATAATGAAGAAAGTATTCTAGTGTTAAACTCAATCTACAGTTAAAATAGTAGTTATGACACAAATAACTATTGTCAGAAAAAAAGGAAAATTAGCTAAAACCAATAATTTAATGAAAATGTTTTTTAAATGGAAAATAAGTATTAAACTACTTACTTTCAGTTACAATTTCTGTTGCTTTCAAAAATGATTTATCACTTTCAGTAGTATCCTAAAAAGCATAATAATTTAATAATAAATATGCAAAAAATAAGCTTTTCTCAAAACTATCTTTAGAATCAACCATATTGCACCGAATATCAAATCTTTTGTGCTTCAAAAATTAAAAAAAATAAATATTTCTACAAACCTGCACTTGCTTATCATCAAATTCAAAATCCCATGCATGTGCCGGAGGGTCATCAGAATCATTTGGATTTTTCCAATCTGAATATTCTGTTTTTGTAGCAGTTGATAATGCTATGCAAATATGAATGCATAGAAAAAATGAGATAACTGTTGTCTTGCAGGTAATCATTTTTGTCTGAAAAGAGATTAAAGAGATCCAATCATTGAAAAAATAAAGTTATTTCATTCTTAACTTTAAAATAACTATGAACTCAACCAAGAATAGCAAAAATTAATAAAATAATAACATTTAATCCAGAATTGAAAAATTATCTTCCTAAGTTTTGTGATATAACAATAAATGAATACTAAATCTAATAAAATATAACAACAAGAGAACTATGACAATAATTATTTAATAAAAGAATTTTAAAAATTAAATATAGGGAAATCTTATGTGCATATCACAAATGTATGTAAATTAGTAAAAAAAAAAAAAAAAATCAATCAGAAGTTTGATTTTAAGATAATATAAGGAAATTTAATAAATATCAGAGAAAGGAAAATGTTATCAAATATTATTTGCAAGTAATTGATATTTGTATGTTATTGTATAATACCCCCCACAATTTAGACATTATGCTGATAATTCTAAGAATAATATGCTGATACTATTAATACTATTATTACAACTAGTCTATGATAAAAATTTTTATGTATATAATAAATTAGTCTATATACATTTTTTTTTATTAAATAGTATGCATATATTGGCTTGTTTTCACTAATTTATTGGATTAATAAGTTTTGTAGTTTAATAAATTTTATAATCCCTATGCATCTTTTTACGTTTTTATAATTTCAAACTTTATAATTTTATACAAACTCCATATGCATATGTAAAATAGACTGAGAAAAACAGCCAAATGGAATAGGATATGAATTCCATGCAGATTGTAACAAATTATTTGAGCATAATGCATCAAGCAGTCCTGGAACCCAGTGCCAATGTGCCAGAACATGTACAGAAATTGTGACTGAACCAAAAATTCAAAATTTAAGACATGCCAGATTGCAAAACTATTACCAATATTATTAATTTAATCCCACTTATAATTTATTATTTGGAATAGCATTATATTCAAGCATTGAAGTTCTAATATGCATTTTAGAAAATCTGATATGATTTCAAATTCTTCTGGGTCAGAGCATCTTATCAGTTGTGATGTAGTGGCCAAACCATAGCTATTGTTAACATCAGTAGCTATGATTTAGCCACTTCAATGTTTTGAAAAAAAAAAAAAAAAAAAAAAAAAAAACTGTTATTTTTTATAAAAACTTTTAAAAGTTAAAAGAAAAATGATTTTTTTAATAATGAGCAGCAATTAGGGATCAGGCTCATATAAAATATAGATAAATTCTGGTTTTCATCACACAACAAATTTATCATTTATGTAACTAAAGTAGTAGGCATGGTATGGTGCCTATAAACTGACAATACAGTGTTGTCATTGTAACTTATGACACTTGGTGAAACCAAGCCTGCCCATCAGGGATTGGGTGAATGAAGTCAGAAATAGTGCCTCCTGTTTTTGAACAGAGCACCCCCTCACGAGGATAGAAATACGACTTTGGCTGAGAGATGGCAGCACCATCTGTGTCTTCCAATTTAGAGGTAAGAGGCCAGAGAAGACCCAAGGACTGGCTCCTAAATATCCCCAGAAATATTAATTTGGAATGGGAACATGGAGGACATTGTGACACAACATATTTTATGTGCCCCAGTTGCCATTAGTGAACATGACGGATCTTCAGATAAGCCGGGATTTGAACCCATTACCTTCCAGTAACGAGAACGATGCCCTAACCCAGTGATTCTTAACCTTTTTAAACCGCTACCCAAAAAAAAGTCAAAATTTTTTCATTGCTTTATTTTAGAGCGTATTTTTAAAAAATCTTCAATCCTATGATGATGATTGTTTTTAACTTACAAATTTTTTATTTATTTTTTTTAATAATAAAGATAAACAAAAGTACTTTTCGATCCAAGGAAAATTTAATTAATAATCAAGTGTTTTTAACAATTTTTATTGACCAAATTAAAATATATTTATAACTTTTTGAAAATAATTGACATTTTAACTTATTCCTAAAAAAAAAAAAAAAAAAAAAAAAAATATCAATACATATGTTAAGTCTTTTAAATTTTAAATGCAATTCATACAGTTTTAATGAGAACCTTGTGCTTGAATACATTTTGAAAGATCTTCAAACATCGGTTGAATGCTTGTCAAGGAGTACCTTATATCTATTTAAGGATTTAACTTGTTCCAGTAATTGTTTTTGATTACACACAGAGCCGAAAAACCAGCCTCACACATATATGTTGTTGAAAAGGGCAATAATACTTTAAGGGCTTCTTAAACAATTATTGGCTTTTTGGTTTTTAATTTTAACCAGAAAGCACATAAAGATTGAGTGTTTTTGTAAAAATTGTATCAAAGTGCTTGGTCACTTTGTATTTCTATTAATTGTTCTTGAAATTGATTACCTAATATTAACAAATTCCTCATGCAAATCACTTACATCAAAATTAAATAGCATTCGAACCCAATTACATTTGAAAACATCTTCTGCAGGGAAATATCGATCAAAGTCTGCTATTAGTTTTTCTAAATGATTAATAATAATTTTCTGTATTTCAAAATCTGTGATATCAATATTATTGTCTTCAACAAGTAAATTAAGAGTCGGGAATTAAGCATGTTTCTTTACTTCAACCTTATTTCTCCATAATTTAAGTTTAGGGAATAACTTGTATAAGGGAATAACTCTTCTAGGAGCTAGGAGGTGTTGGTATTACTTATTATTTGGTGTATTACTAACTTTTGTGGTTCGACTCAGCGCGACCCAAAATTGGGTCGCGACCCATAGGTTAAGAACCGCTGCCCTAACCTACCAGATCACCATGTATATATTTTTTTAAATTGAAATATTTATGGGTTTTCTTGAGCTTTTACTGGAACTACTAAAGTAAATGAGTTATTATAAGAGTAGAACGTTTATAATTTGAAAATTTGACAACACAAAACAATTTACTTATTTAAGGGTTTTTTTTATTTTTTATTTTTTTTTAAATTCTGACTAGGTTTAAATATAAAGTAGTACTAATAAGATTATGTGTTTCAACTTTTAACTTTAAATACAATAAGTTAATAGCTCATATTTTCTTTTATTTTATTCTACTTCACAAAAGTACTTATACTTTAGTAGAAAAGTTTTGCTTTATTAATGGAAAATTATCACTTGCTTTGGTAATGATCAAAATATTTGCAATGAAAGTACCACTGTTTTAACACCCAGTAATAAGCTATAGTTAATATTTTAATTGATTCTTTTTAATTAATTTTATATTTTAGTATTTATATTTTGTCACCTAGAATATTTGAAAATTATTGGACCAAAAATATATGAAATTAAAAAACAAATGTGTACACACAAGGTACATTTGAATATGAATTTCTAAAAACATTAATTTAAAAAATTGCAAAAGTTATAGTTAAAAAAATAGAATAAAAATCAATAAAATGTATATCATGAATTTCAGTATCAATTTTGTAAATTTACAATTACATTTAGAGAATAAATTGCAATAAATATTAACATACTTTGAATATTTCAATGATTAAACTCTTATAAACATGAATATTGCATTAACATTCTTCAAAATATAAATTAGTAAAAACAAAGATTCGTTTTTTTACTGATTTATATAGCGTAAAAAAAATTTTTTTTGCAATAAATGTTAACATGCTATGAATATTTCAATGATTAAACTCATGAACATGAATATTGCATTAATATTCTTCGAAATATATAAATTCGATACAATTTAAAAAAAGAACAAATAATCATGGTGGGAATAACAAATTTAAAAATCATCTATAAATAGCAATTCCTTAAAAAAATAAAATAAGGAAAAAAAAAAAAAAAAAAAAGAACGAGTATCTAGTATTAGTTTTAGCAGCATTGAAAACGAAACTTTATTACATATTTCAATGACATAAATAAATCATTGTAGACTAATTACACAATAGTATAACTGCATCAAAACAATTTATTGACTTAATTGAATTTTATATAATAATGAAAAGGAAACCACAATGTAGAAAAAAAAATTAGGGAGATTACATTTCTCTAGTTTATATTTACACTATAATGGGAGCTTTATCGATCAAATTTCACAAATCGAAACTAAAATTAATAAATTAATGAATATTTACAATGAAAATCTTTATGTAATTATAATAAAAACTATCAGTAATTATGCAACTATAATTAATAATTTCACAAAAATGGTGGAAATTGTTTTCGTTTCATTTAACAGAATTGGTTTCTAAAATTATTTAAATCTCTAAAAATTATTAGTATACCTAATCTCATCAAAGCTTACCTAATCAGTTTTTGTAGAAACAATTATTTCCAGGTAAACTGAGACTAAAAATATTGATTTATATTTTTTTTAGTTATTTCTTAACTAACACTGCAGGTAAACCCGCAGATGAAGAATGGCGAAAAAAATCTAATTTACATTTTCAACTTTAAATTGAAGTTATTAAATGGAATTGATACTGTTTATTAATTATTAAGAAATGATTTCTTTTTCGAAGAACCTGAAAACACAAACACACACAATAAATATTCAGAAACGCGAACTAGGTTATTTCTGCAGACGAAAATGAGCTTGCGCGTTTGTTGCAGTTAATGCACATAAAGGTAGGAATTTATCTTCAATGTTCTGATTGGTTCTGCTATTTAGATAAGATTGATCATTTTTATTACCTCACATTATGACGAAGACCGATTAGTTAGTAAAATAAACAATAAAAAATCAAGAATTTTCGAAATAGACCCAAAAAGTGACTAAAGAATGTGAAATCAAAAGCGAGAAGTTTGAAACTCCTGCAATGCATAAAATTAACCAGTTATTTCTGGTATGAAATAAAACGTCTAGAATGAGGAAAGCTTTGTACTAATTTTTTGAAGCTTTGTTTCATGTCAAAAGGCGGATTTCCTTAATTGCTATAGATGCATAATTTTCAATTCTAAAATTTTTGTTATAATTTAAATTGTTATTATTATATTTTCTCTTTTTTCATAATGAAATGATCATCTGGTTCTGGCTTTGAGTTGATTGACTTAAAGACTGGAGATATAATTAATTTAATTCCTTTTTATTTTATTCCTATTTATTTTTTCCAATTTTATTTCTTTTATGGCTTCAAAATGAGAGAAGAAGAGACTGAAAGAGCTCATATGGATTCCGATTTGCCCATTCCAAAAATAAACACTCCAAGATTATTGATTTTCGAAGATTCAGTCTCAAAACTTATTCAGAAAGTTGCGGAAAATGGTATTACTAAATCATTCATTTTCCTATCTCCTACTGATTGTACTGTATCTATTCCAAAAGCATTACAATAATTAACAAGAAATTATCCAACTTGTAAAAAAGCACGAGAAAATTATTCAAAACACTCGTCAAGGTAAACTTTTACTCCAAACAAATTGCCCAGAAACTGCTGAGAAGTAAGCAAGATAACCAAAATTATAAGAATCCAAGTCAACGGCACGTTTCAATAGGAATACATATTTCAAGATTTCTCATAAAAAAAATTAAAGTAAAACTACCTTTACGTCTTCTTGCTAAAGAATCTGCTCAAAATGGTTTAACGATATTAGGCTTACAGATTTACAGAAATGAATTCTGAAGAATTGAGTCGGAATATTTTAGTGAGCGTCATTGGAACCTAGACTATGTCATATACTTACCCATCAGAAAAATTTTGTATCCAGTATACCTCTTAGTTCTTAGTAGACCGTAGTAGACCTCCTGCTACTGGTCTACTATGCTCGACACCTATTTCACTTCTTCTGAAAGAAGCTGGTGTCTAACCAGTTGCTGTGAGACAAAACTATTTCTTTATAAGGATGTACATTAGGAACCCTAGGCTTTCTACCTGATTTTCGTGCGGAATGTTGTGGG
>JAPDSC010121863.1:0-14838 GCA_026290005.1 Latrodectus geometricus | reverse complement strand
TATAAAAATACAATTATAAAGCTGATTGCGTCATTGAAGACATTAATCATGTTTAACTCTGAAAAATAACTTTTTTGGTATGAAATATAAAAAGAAAATTAATAAAATAATATGCTGATTAACTACTTATAATAATTAGGATAAATTTTAATAATTACCATGTAATGGCCACAAAATAATTGTGAAGTTTAATGTCATATATAATCATAACGCTATAGTAATTACCGTATAATAATTATGAAGTAATTCAGTGACAGTTTTAAGTTATAATATAATTTAACTTCACCTTATACTCCATCTTTTGAATATGCCTTTTCTGATGGGAGTAGGGAAATATCCACTTTGGACAGGATCTTTAGTGTGTTTGGAGTTTTTCCAATCATAGAATATGAACATCATGAATATCCTCATTAGAGTCATTAGCCATTGAAAAATTGTAGAAACCTTGGGAAAAAATAAATATGTTTCATAACACATATTTTCAATAATTCATTCATATCAAAAGAATTAAAGTCCTCGGCAAAATTCCTATTTTAAGAACACGTTGAATCTGCACATTCATACAAAAAGCCTCACAAGAAAACATATCATTTTTTAAAATGGCAATTAACCATATGTGTAGCCACATTGTAATTGTATTCATTTGCATAGCTGTCTATTAGAATATGCATTTTTCTAGAGTTGGAAAATTCCTTGTTGTTACTACATTTTTGAAAGTCATATATTTTTGTACTTCGTCACTACTTGACATATATTTATATATTTTACACTCATTTTTATAAGGTTTCCAGAAACTAATTATAACATCTTGAAGAGAAGAGCATAGCAATTGTAAACTCTTGCGAGGCATTTTACTATCAATCGTGGACATATTTTCATAACATAATAAACAATATATGTCATAACGAAGAAAATTCGGAAAATTTTCAAGCACGCATGTCAACAGATGTGCATACTAAATAAAAAGAGTACATCCATCTGCCGCTGTTTAACAGTAGTTGTTTCGAATATGAGAACTTATATGTTCTTAAGAGCACTATGCGTTACCACGTGACACTACACTTACGAAGTTTCACATGACCTAGTGATGCAACGTGCAATTACACAATTATATAAAAATATAATTCAGGTTATCAAGAGGGTATTTTTTCTCTCTCATTTTAAACAGCTCGTAGTAATATTGCAATTATTTATGTTGACTAATTACACTGAAGTTATACAAATTAACATGCCAATTCATGGTACATTCATTCAGTAAATTTCATGGATTTGGACTATTCCTTTTTATTTCCGTACTTTTGATGTTCATGATAATGTCTTGTCTTTCGATAACATTAACTTGACATATGTTCATATATTTGATAGTTTTTCTTTAATCATCAAACAATATATTGTGATAAAATAGGCTTTTATGAAGCTTGAAAATAAATAAAAATTAGGTACATTAAAAATATTTTAAAAAAATTTTAATAATTTTAGGAAAGCAGATTTTTAAAATAATTAAATTATAATAAAATAAAATAATAAACAGAAAAATAATTGAACGTGAAAGAAAGAATTTTAAAAAATAGTAATAAACAAATAAGAAAAACTTTTTCTAAAGTAATTGCATTAATGATAAAATGCAATTTTTCAACATAATAATTAGATTAAAATTTAATTACAAAATCATAAAATCTCAATTTAAGAAAACCGCAGCAAACAACTATTTTATGAAGTGAATGTTATTTTTTTAGAATTTCTCTATTTAAAAATTATGTAAGGAATTTGTTATACAAAAACAAAAAATTTAAGTTGCAATTTTTAGAAATATTTATTCAATAGATAACTTTCATTAAAACTGAAAAATTGGCTGCTATATTTTACATATTGTGTAAGAAATTTTATTTCCATTAAATTCTTTTTAGAATTTAATGGAAATAAAATTTATCTTTAAAATTCTTATTTTAGCTTTTAAAATAAATTTCTTTTTAGAATTTGAGTTTTAAGAAGTTTTAATTTTAATAATATTAAATAAATAAATTACCAAAAACATTTAAATGAACATAAATTTTGAAATAATGAATTAAAACACAAAATAATTGCACTGTCGTAAAATGTATTTTTTAGAAAATATAATTATATATATCGTAAGAATTTTCTCATTAAACATGCACAATTAAATGTCAACAAAAATATTCATATAATTTAATCGATCAACCGTGAACTTGCTCCAATTTTCGCAAATCTAGTAAAAGATAAAAATATATATTATTCATATCTTCCCGCAATATATATTGAATAAGTTCATTGCTCACTGTGACCATGAAAATGAGTTGAAGGAAAAAATTTTTGAATAATAAATAAGAAGAAACAAAAAGATTCGACTCTGTAGAAATTAAAATAAACACATAACAATTATAAACTCTTTTGATTACAAAGTTATGCTCTTAGGAAGGACTCGAAATTATAAGGTGTTGAAAGCATACATTATTGATTTAATGTGCAGCAAAAAAATTCCTAGACTGATTTAATTTTAATGAGAATCTACAATTGCGTAAGAAATGTTTCCTCGAGTCACCAGCGTCATTAGTTTCAACATAAGGAAAAGGTTACCAATAATAATTCCCAATTGACTTAATATCAAAAAGAGTCTCTGAATAATGCACGATCATTAACGTTTCCCTCCTAGATAATTGTATGAAGACCTCGCTAAAAGTAATTCAAATGATTGTCGTGTGCTTTTGATATACATAATTAGTTATAACAATAGCAACTGTGTTTTCGTAATACAGAGATTTTGAAGATTATCCATGACCGATATAAATAATTGTTTTTACTAATGTTAAAACGATTACGAAGATTCAGCAAGCATTTTATATTTATTTTCGCTTTTATCAATATTTATGTTACTTAAAAATTGATATTTTAAATACATAATTATTATTATAGCTTTGAATTTAAATAAGTTTTCGGTAGTAATATCGTATGCATGAAAATTATCGCAAGATTTTTTTCATGCAATTTCTCAAATATTTAATTCAAGTATTTATTTTCAGGTTTATTATCTAGTGACATATTTAAACAAAATGAACTAGTATGCTATTATAACCTACTTCATGCAATGTAGTACAATTCAGACGACAAAAAATACAAAAAATTGGATTGCAAAGTACTGACTGTTATGAACTTGAAGTATAATACCTGTTCTTTTATAAAGAATGATGTAGTATATTTTAGGCATGAATATAATGATATTATACCTAAGTAATAATACTATCAGATATGATACAACATGTAATAATAGCATGTTATCGATTTTATTGAACATACTATGATAATTTAATGTACAAAAGATTTTTAAAATCTTCCAAATAAAAGGTAAAAAACCGCTTAATATATTACAAAATAATTTTTATTCTTTGAAATACAGTTCCAACATGTTAAATTGTAATACCTAATTGTTATTTATCATTACTTTATAATTGCTAAAGATATTTATCCATTCTTTAAATGGCTCTGAAAATTTACTCATCATGAAACATATTCAGAAGTAATTACATTAATTTTTGTAGTAGCTGGAAATTTTAACATAATAGATTATTTTAAAAATGTAACCAAGCTATAAATCTGAGCGTTAACTCAAATAAATATTTTTTATTTAAATAATTATGAAATTTCAATGAAAGAATTTATTGGATATTTATTACATACCTTTATGACAAGAGAAACGCCTAAAATATCACAATATGAATTATAGAAGAGAATGACTGTTCCTAATGTTGCCCATGCGGCATCCAGAATACTGATGAACAGCTTGATGTAAACTAGAGTTACCACATGCTTTCTAGGCTCGGGCTTAGGAGAAAAAAATATAAATCACAAGTTATATTTATGAATTTGTTTTGCCAAAAGTTCTACAAACTCAAAAAAAAAAGAAAATTAATTAAGTTTTGACAGAGAAAAGAAAAAATGAATATAATACGAAACCTCTTTGAAATAACTATATTAGATTTCGAATAATTTAAATTAAACATGCACACATAATCAATCCTTCATTTGAAACAAAATTTACTTGAAATGATCCGTTATTTAAAATTGTAAAAAATAATCTACACTGAAACTAATTGTTTATAGATTAAAAACATTATCCTGAATATATAAAAAAAATATCCGTAAATTAATGGTAAAGCCTGTATTTTTTCAATTCCTACTACTAGTTCACATTCTCCTTATATATATTTACATAGCTAATCAATATTTCAATTGTTAGTAAAATACTTTTTAATCACACACTCAAGTTAAAATACATTTTTTAAACTTGTATTGGAGGGTTTTTTTTAACCATTCATTCATCAATTAAATTTATTTTAATTTTAGTATTTGGGAGAAAAAATTCTCTTATGTAAGATATTTAGCAGATTATAAATTTAAGAATATATATATATCTTTTGTCAGATTTTTTTTCTCATTCTGGGTTCTAACCTGAGTAAAGAAGGGAACAAAATGGAAAATGAAATATGTGAATAAATTAGTGAAAGATAGGATTTAGTAGTAATTAGCTTTAAATAAATATATATATTGCTTGCTTTAGGTAAGATACAGTTTAAAGACTAAAAGACTGATTACTATAAGATTATAGGCAATGATTTTACTTAATGAAAAATGATTGCACTTTTACGAATAATTTTTTTTTCTTTAAGTGTGACTTCATATGACAGACAGTTATAAGTTGAACAATAATTATTGTCTTTAAATTTTTTATTAACCAGTGTGATAGACATTCTATGTAAACTTCTTGTGAAGTTTCATTATATTGATTTGCGAATCCTACAATTTTAAAGAATTTCAAATACGTCATCCAATTTTAAAACATATTGCTATTATTGTTAAAAAAGTTATTTCAATATATAAATTAAATTCAACCCAATCAAATGTAATAGTGTTGCTTTCATTCTTTTATAATTGCATTATTCTTATACAAAATATGTTGCAATTTTGTAATAAAATAAAAATGTAATTAAGTATATCAGTTTTAAAATGTAAGACACTTGCTTTATTAGAATTTGAATGTTTTAGTATTCAATTTAATCTTACGTACAAACTAAATCATATGTCACACTTTTAAGCATAAACACGAATTATATGATAGAGTGACTATATATCATATAATTATGTATAAAAGATATGTATTTATATACATTTATTTCTTTAATAAATAATTTTCCAGAATTCAGTAAAGAATCAGACCCTCTTAGTATTTTCAATTTTTTTAACGTTTACACTTAAAAATATATTTTATATTTGAAAAAAAATTTGCATTTTGAATTTTCGGGTGAAAAACATAAACATAAAAATTATGTGGTTCAAAACTTATATCTAATATTATTTACTTAGAAAAGCCATTTTAATACAAAGATCTTCATGAACGCTGATAAACAGTTGCATGAAAGAAAATATTTATTAAAAGCGTATCCAACAAGTATGAAGAAATTACTGCAATTATTTAAATATTTTATTGAATGCCTGAGAAATAAATAAATAAAAGATACCTAAAATTAAGTAAGAATGTAAAGTTCCCCACGTGCATAAAATAACTATTACATATAAAAAATTAAACAAAATAAACATCACATATACAATGCTCAAAACAATTAAAGGATACTGTAAGTTTTATATAAAATAAAAACATAAGCAAAATATTTTTTGCAGGAAATGGAAGAAGAGAATCACAAATGCAAATTTTTCTGATTTTCAAATCGTGGAGTATGCAAAATTGAGTTCCACGTCAAAAACATCACTTCAGCGGCAGTGAATGAAATTTGACTTTCAACTGAATAAAAGACAATGAAGACAAGGATGATCGGCATTCAGTGTCTGCTTTGTTTCGATGATTACGATGTCTCAGTGAAGTCATTTAACCGATTCAGAAACTGGGAGAGTTGTTGGTAGCTTAGAAGGGGGCCAAACTCAAGACGAAGTAGCGCAAGCCATTGGAAGATCAGGGCAAGGTGGTAGACGGACAACAATGCCCAATGAAGATCGTTATTTAGTTTTAACGGCTCGGAGACACGGAAATATGAACGCTACTCTTCTCTAACAACACCTTCGCTCGGCTACTGACACCACGGTTTCAACTCAGACTGTCCGAAACCGGCTCCATGGTGTAGGTCTGTATGCTCGCCGACCGATGGTATGTGTTAAATTAACATCAAGGCATCGTCGCGACTGCAGGGAGTGGGCAACAGAGCATGTGAACTGGAAGAGAAACGAATGGAGCAATGTTCTTTTTTCTGACTGGTCGCAAATATAGGGATGAGATCCTCAGACCTATTGTAGTCCCTTACGCTGCAGCAATCGGAGATGACTTCATTTTAATGAACGATAACTGCAGGCCACATCGTGATAATCTGGTGGAGGATTTCCTTTTCGAGAAAGGAATCGTACGAATAGAATGGCCAGCGTGTTCTTCTGACATGAATCCAATAGAGCACGTTTGGGACGCTCTAGGAAGACGAGCTGCTAGCCACCAACCACCCTCACAAACTCTCCAAGAACTGGAAAGAGCTCTTCTGGAAGAATGGGACAGAATACCCCGAACCGTGATTAATAGCCTCATTAACTCCATGCCTCAAAGGTGTTCAACGTTGCTGGTCGTCAGTGGAAACCATACCCCCTACTGAAAATGATTTTCTTTGAAGAAAACACCTTTTCTTATTCTTTTTTTCCCATGTGCACAAATTGAGTTTTTTTCCTTTTGCACACAAATACGCAATAAAATGCTTTTTTTTTCTGCCAAACATGTGTAATTTATTCTCATACAACCTACTGTGTAATTTATTCTTAAATAACCATGTATCAATCAGCTTAAATGTTTCCCAGCCACAAGATCCACCTAAAACCGCAATATCGTTTAATTGTTTTGAGCAGTGTATAACAAAAAGAAACAAAATTCAAAGTTATTTTAATTCTTTTTACCTTTGATATGGTACCTTGGACACTGAAGATAATGAAAAGTACAGACAAAAACCAATTTAAAAATAAAAGTATGCATAGACTAGGTAATGATATGTCTAAAAGAAAAAGGATTTCTTCGTTATCACAAAATGAACGCTGTTTTAAGAAGGAGGTATAAACTATAGGAATCCAAACAAGCCTGAAAATATAAGAAATATTAAATATATTTTAATATATTTTAATATATTTATATATTTAATATGTGATTAAAAAATAATAAATTCATAGTTACAAAATAATAAAAAGGTATTTGGCATAGTTAAGATTGGTCAGTTTAATAAATTCAAATCTAAGTATTAGATTTACGCGTATAAAAAATTTGCTCATAAATTTAATGATACATAAAAAGTAGGACAAAATAAATTGAGATTATACGTAGGCAACTTTATATTTTTAATGAGTAGTTATCTTTACAAGTTCATAAATAATTAAATGATCTAATATCTATTTAATAAATAAGAGTTCACTAACATATTAAAAATGTGTTGAACTTTTTCCAAGAATTTCTTTTCAGTGAAACTAATAAATAATAATATATATACCTCTTAAATTTTTTACATAAATTTAAAAAGTATTATAAAATATCCATTTGTAGCTCAATATTTGAAACTATGAGCATTTAAAATGAGAATGTTAAATTACCTTTGCTTTAAACAAAAATGCTGCCTAGTATCCCTAAAATATGTATTTTTAAGGTTGACAAAAGTTTCAAAAATTAATTTAAGAGTCAAATAATTTTAAATTCACATGCATGACAAATTTTCTGAAATAAAAGAATGAATTAAGAACATTTTAATTTATTTTCGATGCATATAGTTTTACGAATAAAAATAAGTGATTTCAATTTTCATTGTTTTCTAAAGAATCTAATTTTGCAACAATCGGGAGGCAAGAAAACATAAAGTTGTCACTTCTAAAAAAAAAAAAATTAGGAGCAAAACCAACTGGTTGGTTCTCATCACTAACTGAAATCAAAAGCTCTGCTCTTCCAACTAACCATAATCTTACCACTAAGGAATATTAAGTCTTAGTGGTTAGTTTTTGCTTCAAGCATGATAACTGACAAGAATTTTCATGTAGTTTTTATAAAAAATTCCCCAATTAAGAGCTCAGTAAATAGTATTTTCTTTCGTGGAATTTGTACACGGTTAGGTAAGCCATTAAAATTGTTGCTTTCATGGTGCAGCAATTTTAATGGTTCACCTAGCTGTGTACAAATTGCATCAAACTCCCCTACTGTGACATACATCATTTATATGTCACAGTAGGGAGTTTGATGCTTGTTGCTTTCATGGTGAAGCAATTTTAATAGCTAACCTAAATAAATATGCAAATGAGGACATGAAGTTCTGTTATCTCAACCCACGCTTTACATTTAAGGAACTTCTTAAAAGTATTTTATAGTTTCTATTTTGGAAATTAATGGGTGACAACGAAAGTAAACATTAAAAGAAAAAAAAAAACCACAGTTTTGTCGTATTTTTTCATTATTGTACTCAGTCATACGGAAATTTGTATAAGATTTCAATGATCCTCGATACACTCACATTGTATATGTATTGGTTTCTATGAAAATATTACTCTTATTTGTAGATAAATTTATCAAATGAAATCTAATATTCTGCTGAAAACTAAACAAAAACAGAATTTTTTTGACACGACAAAGCAGTTTAAACACAAGCACTTAAAATAAGACAAACAAGAGCGATATTAATGTTTAACATACATTAAAATTTGTAATTTTTGTATTATTAATAATATTGCAATAATATATAATAACAAATAAATATTGCTTGCAAATTTCTATATTAAATCAATAACAGAAAAAAAAACTAGTAAAATTTATTTAAATATATAGTACAGAAACACTTGCCTTTTACTTCATGCTCTGTTTAATAAACGAAATTTCAAATGAAAATAAGTTGAAAAAAATAAGTATACTTATTGTTGATAAGTAAATTAAGGTGTTTTCATAATATGCAAATATATATGTGTGTGTATATATATTACGAAATAATTTAATTTACATCTATAATATACATTTATATAATATACATGTATACATTTTATGTTCACTTACCCCAATTTATATAAAATTAAATTCTTTATAAAACAATGAAAATCGATGTTTGATTACTTATTTAAGAACTTGTAAAGATAACTACATATTAAGAAAATAAATTATCCCTATTATAAGCTCCATCTATTTTGTATTCCTTTTTATATCTCATTTAATTTATAAGCAAATTTTTATGCTAATATATAATACAGTGCAACATAAATAAAGCGTCGAACCACCTCCTGTAGCAATACATGCCACCACGAGGTTCGATAGAATGTTCATTAGACGTTTGATGTTATCCTGAGACTATGTTCCAGCAAATCTTGAAACGCCACCTTCAAATCATGTACAGAGTAATACTAGCGTTTCAGATGGTTCCAAACAGGCTCTATCGGGGACAAGTCCGCGAAATCGGCCGGACATAAAGAAGTCTGAACATGACGTAAGAAGTCTTGAGCAACTCAAGCTGTATGAGGACGAACATTATCTTGCTGGAAAACTGTCCTTGGAAGACCATTTAGGAAATGTTACACGTGGGGTCGAAGAATGTCATCAATATAACGCTGGCCCGTTATGGTTCCACGTATAACAAATAAAGTGGACTGGCTATCCTAATCTATAGCCACCCAGACAATTAAGCCTGTTGTGTTAGCAATGTGTCGCACGACAGTGTGTGTGGAAATGTACCGTTCACCAGGGTGCATCCACACCTGTATGCGGTTATCATTTGCCTTAAAATGAACCACGATTCATTAATAAACACCACATTTTGAATATCTGTGGCATTCTACGTCACCCGGGCTTGAACAACTGTCACCGATGTTGCAGTGTTAAATGCAATACATGAAATGGGCCTTTGGATCGCAGATTCGCTTCCGCGAGGCATCTGAAAATGGTTTGGGGAACAACTGGCACCCCTTCATCTGGGTGTTTCGTGGAACGAGTCACTACGGGATCCGTGAGTGATAGCCGCAGTCCAAACGATCGACCTACCGTACAAAAAAGTGAGTCAACCAGTCTGCGGTTTTCAAGTTGATGATGAGGTTCCTCTCAAACTAGCTTATTAAGAGAAATGCGTTTTAACACGTCTCCCTGGTATTCTTCACTTACTTAAGTGCTCCAAGCGTTGGCATGTAATCGACACTTTTTTTAATCTTTCACTCTACCTCCGTTTTATATAGGGCCCAGTTCCTGATTGCAGACCCAATACCAGATGTCAGGTTATGAGCATTGGCATCAAACTTGGATGATTTTCATTTCGAATCATTGCACTTATTTGCAAAGTTCCGCGCTTGTACCTTTCTTCCTTCTAAGTGAGCGAGTGTTTGGTGTTGAATAAGACGAAAGTCCATAGTGGTTATATTTGCTTAATGCTGCAACGATTGTTCATTAAAACTCCACGATGATTCATGTCCAAATCAAAAATATAGTTTTACTCATATTTTACGAAAGTGCATTATTAAGTGAGATCATTTTAAAATTTAATTTTTTTTTTTTTTTTTCAAAAACTAAAGTAAGTTTCAGAAAAAAGAGCATTTAATCCCATAGCAAATATTTAGAAATTTAAATTCAAGCATACATTCGCTTCACTTTGCGTATCATTTCTCATATTTTCGTTTGTGATTTAGAAAAGTCATTATAATATTTCATAGCTCATAATCATAATTCATTTATCACATAAAAAACTGGGAGATCAGATATAGGATTAAATGATTCAATCATTTAATTCTATAAGATAATTGAAATATTAATTCAAGTAAAACATCATTCCCACATCAAATTTTTAATTTTTTAAATTATTATTAAAAAGGAAAATAACGCTTTCAAATGCTTTATGTATCTAGCATTAGATCAAGAGAATTATAGGCACATATATAAACTCTCCAATATATCCGTATTATTCTTAAAATATTACTTCAAAAAATTAATTCAAACATTGATTCAAATCAGATGTTTCCTCGTTCGCATAACCATATTTTTGAGTTTTTAACAAAGGATAATAAACTTCCATTTAATCTTCCCTAGAATTAGCCAGTTATAAAATGCAAAATCATAACTATGACATAATTCAATGCCAAAGTATTTATTTCGCATTTTAGTAATTTTTAAAATTTGTTTTAAATCTGAATTTTACAAATACTACTGCTCCTTGAAGAAAGCTTATAATTAAGTTATGACAAAAGGATTTTCCTTTTTCAATTTCAATTTTTCTCACATTTAACGTAATGCTTTTACATTGTATTTTACAACGGTTTGAATATTTTGAAAGTGTAAAAGAAAATTAATTTCTCGCTCTCGTTGATAAAAATGAATTCATTACAAAATAAATAAATAATTAAGATATAAATAAATATATACCCAAATCAAACTTTTTGAGTCCTTTTAAGGAAATTAAAATTTGGACACTAAATAAAAGTTTAAAAAAAATCCGACTTTATCTAGTAACGACAAAAATTTTATTTACGTTGGTAGAAAATGATACTTCTACATTTCCATTGGCTGAGTATACTGAGTAAACTATGCCATTTTCTAGATATTTATAGGTCAAAAGGAAAAAACTCTTTCTAAAAATATTTAATAAAAGTGAAAGGAAACTTAAAAAAGAAAAAAAAAAGGTATAACCAAAAAACGCAAGACCGATAAAAAGGAAAGTTCATATTAAGTAATTACGGGTGAATAATCTGTTTACTCTCCATTTGTTTTAACACGGGTGACTAGTCAGCTGCAAATAATATACTAAAATTATACCTTATTTTAAAACACACTAAAATGTACGATTTTACGAACAACAAGGGAGTTGTTAAACATGTTAACAGATTTTAAGCTCTCTCTTGCATTGCCTTTATTAATTTAAGTATTTACTTAATTATCAGCGATTTTCTTCTTATATATATTATGCCTTCCTTATTTTAACAAAAAATGTAACTTTATCCGTTTAGTTTAAGAGATATTTTAAAGGAAAAATTTCCATATTACAGATTATAGACTCGACAGTGATATTTTAAACAATTACCGTGATTACCTGAAAATTGCCAGATTTCGGTGAAAGATTAAAAATTTTCTTTGACATTAAAAATTTTTCCTACATTATTTTATCAACATTGTATCATTATTTTAGAGAGTATATCATAATGATAAATTCCTTTCTTCTTTATGGACAGGCAGATGTTACACAGGTAGATGATTACGTACTCAGATAAAGAGATAAATGGATAAATTAATAGACTGATTTATTAATAGATACACAGATACTCTACTGATAATAGAGATGTTTCTCTGATAATCAAATTACAAATTTTAACTCTTTTTACCCCATCAAATCTCACTAATTAATCGAAAGTATATATATATATATACTATGTAAAATTAAAACATAGAAAGAGGAATAAATAACAGAATTTTCTCGAACTTGACCACGAACTCCAGAACCCTGATAAAAGTTAAGATCAAGATAACCAAATAAATATGAGATAAACATTTGAAATAACTAAGAGTATTTCCATTCAAGAGATGCTAAGAGATGACGTGATATCGCCTTTCATATGATAAGTATTTGTTTTTCTAATCATGTTTACATTGATTTATAATGACATCCCACAATAATATGTAAGACTGTTGACAACATACGTCATATTTGCTCTCTTGAATCATCATTACGCTTTTTGTAAATAATAAATATTAATCCATTCTTGAATATGCGTTTTCTTTAAATGTCTTTAGATTGATAATTATATAAAATGGAATAGGTATTATTAACATTATTACAATGTAGATTCCAAAAAAAAGTACTAAATATTTTATAAATTGTGAATAATTATTTCTAAATTCAAAATTATGTCACTGTTAGTGATCAAACGAAGACATATTTTCGGGGATTTTCTGAAGCAAAATTCAACAGTATTCCTCATTAAACTTTCCAAGCAAAATCTTGGAATACAAAACAATACTTCATACAACAATTTTACGTGAAATTAAAATCAAATAATTTTATAGTTAATAATATCTTTTATCATATTTACAAGCATTTGCCAATAAAATCGGATATTTTTTCAGACGGTACAATCTTATTCGGTTTACAGTTACTCCATGTTATGCATCATCATATATATGTATATATATATTGAATATAGCTTCTATTTCATTCATGTTCAAGGATTTTTAGTTTTGCATAGAAATATTAATACTGTTGAACAATCATATCAACGTTACATTGTTACACGTGAATATTAACTATGTAAATTGAAGATTCGCAAGTGTTCTTTGAGTTTACATGTCGATTAAAACTTATTTTATCATCATTTCCAATAAAAAAATCTAACACAATGTAATCAGAAAAATATTTAATAATAGAATTTTCTTGTAAATAAAAATTAAGAATTTTATATTGCATAAAAAAAATACTTAATGCAATAGACAAATATTTTAAAAGTAGTCAATCAGTGTAAAGCATATTTCAATATTAATTTCATATTTTTTAAGCTAATTTTTTAACATTAGTTCAAACTAAATTGAACCTTGAAAGCGTTAATACCACTGAATGTAGTCTTACAGAAAAGGGTAGATCAATGCATGTGATGGGGCTTTCTTAAAAATTGGATTTTATCATTATTTATTGATCCACGTCATGGGAGCCTTATAATCGAATACAATAAATTATATATTGACTTAAATATTATTCACTACTTACCATGGTAAGCAAATAATGAAGTCTATAAAGCCAATGAATAAAAAATCATCAGTAGCAAGGGCGCATCGCCGCCCGAACAACCGCATAGCCGGCATTTTGACTCGATTCGCTTAGAAGTTCACTACATTTTCTATTGCATTTTTCAACCTTCTGATAAATTATCTATTAAAAAATAAATACAAGTGCATTAATACATCAATATATATTAGAGTTAAATACAATATGAACTAAACAAAAATCATCAAATATTTTTTTTAGATAATTTCACAAGCAAATAAAATTACTTTATCATTTTATTTCATTGTTCCAAATGACACCAAATACATATCAAAATCAATGATTAAAAGTTTGACTGATTTTTGCATATTAAAAATGCATAACATTCTGACTTCATAACAAAACAAACTTATCGATTTTCTATTCGAAAACATTCTGTCTACCTGATATACTTTACAAAGTATATAGCAGATAAATGAAAGTAAAAGATAACAAACAAGATAATCATTCACTGGCATATGGAAAAGAAAGCTATTTTTTAGAAGATAAGAAAAGATCAATAACTTGATATTTGCTTTCTTTTACATTTTGTATATATATACAATATGGAAAACTCATTTTAAAAGGAGCTGTTGTGATCTTTTTTTATTCCTTTCACATCAGATATGGTAGACTGAGAAGACTGACCTATATTTCTATGTATATTCTATGCCCGAAAAGAGAACCAGCGATAATAGAACTTTATTCTTATTGAAAAATTCCCGCGGATATTTTATAATTCTTATACCATCCAAAAAATTTTAGATAAATAATTTGAACAAATTATATAAAAAAAAAAATTTATTTTTGCAACAAGAAAAACTTTTTCTGAGAATGTTATATGAAAAAATATTTTGTTTCTTTAATATCTGTTGCCAAACACTATATAAACTTTTTATAAATAATAGTTTCATAAATAATAATTTAAAAGTATGTTTCACTTACATTTAATATATTGAATAAACTGCTTCTTGCAAGAGTTTCTTGTAAGAAAGTTGCTGATCACATTAACTTAAATTACATTTCCAAAACGAACGTTTACCAAAATAAAGTAATA
>JAPDSC010121854.1:0-13484 GCA_026290005.1 Latrodectus geometricus | reverse complement strand
AACATTTTTTAAAATTTGGTAAATCTTTGGACATTTCTTAAACTTAAAAAGTTATGCAACAATAATCAACCTTGTGGTATTATGCACAAAATAAGTCACATATTTTCATGCACAGTGATAGTTGCCAAAGAAAAGTATATTTTCTCATTGGAATATCATTTATTTTCTAAATATTGGCTTTGAGTGCTTTTAATAGAGGTAGCTTCTTTTTAGATTGATTATTTTTTTTCATTTATCGTCTTTATTTATTATCTTCATTGTTACTTCTCAGAAAGATGAATAGGCCCTTAATTCTTCGGCCCTCAGGTCACCTTATATAATAATAACAATAATTATTTTCTTTTGAAATTTATAAAAGGTATCACTTATTGAAAGGAAATATCTAGTATTGGTTGTTTATAATTAAGTGGCCAAAGATGTTAGCCAGAATCTGAAAACAAAATGATTAGCATCTTGATATTCTTTTAGATATGAGCACCACACGTGTAGATGTCTATTGAAAAAGATCATAAATTGACTTAAATGTACCACTCAATATTGTGATCATTTAAATTTGACCTTCAAAAATCATTCATCAAAATGTAACCACCATTTTAATGGCACCCTGTACTTGTTGTTCTTAAAATCATATACTTAAAAATAATAAACTCATACAATGAAAAGAGTAAAGCTGAAAGAAATAATTTCCTTTAAAGTAAAGAATTTCTTCTTCATAGAGAAATTCCTTACTTTAGTTTGAATTATTTTGAAATTGGCAAGAAATATTCAAAAGGACATTAGTTAATCATGCAGTTTTCTAATACTAATTTTATTTTAGTTTCATTCTTAATCTAATAATGGGAATTTTTGCAACCATATATTTTTTCAAATGTTAGTTAGAATTTTTAATGTTTGATGAAAATATACTTAATTTAAGCTTAAAATGTTTTATTAAAAAATGAAAAAATACATTTTTCCTACTTGAAGGAATGTTGGTAAATGTTACAAGCATATTATAAATTGGAAATCCAATTTCCAATTTATTACAAGAAATAACAAATTTCGTATTTTTTTTTAGAAAATAAAAATTTCCATTCAAATATAAACTTTACAAATTATATTTAAAAGAAATTAGTGAATGTTAAAAGCTATACGAGAGAAATTATATATTTTATTTAAAATTTATTACAAGTACATTCATGTAAAATGATGAAGTTTTGTAAAATCATACATATTTTAGTACTTTATTTAGTAATGTGTCATTTTAAATTACGCTAAAAATACATGTATTGTATTTTAAACCTCTTTCTCTCTCTCTCTCTTTCAATTGTCTCTTTCTATTAATATATAAATTTAAAGGAATTAATTATTAAAGTTTCAAGTCCTTCGAATAAATTCAAATGATATGTAGCATAAATACCATAAAATCTTAAACGACTACTTTCTAAACAATGCTTACTTTAAGTAGAACTTATGAGCTACATTTTTTAAACATGAAATAGATTATTTAAGGGTCCAAAAATGAAATTAAATATTTCTAAAACTTAGACAACGGAATGTTATAATTGAAAAGAATTTCAAAGAATACATTGACATATTCAATTTTTTTTATTATATTCTAAATGTAGAACAAATTCATCCATTTATTTATTAATATACAACCTTCATTAAATCCTAAATCCGTTCAGTTCTTTATATTTAACATTATTTCCTTGAAATCCTAAGTAGGCAAAGAATATGTAATTTTCTGTATTTAACGTCAGAGTAAAGTCTGTTTGCAAAGAAAAATTTGGTATTAGATAATTTTATAGAACCAGTTTTGCTTAATGATTTCTGAGCCATAAAATATATTAGACAGAATATAATACAGAATAATCATTATATTATATAAAATGAAAAAAAAGTTTAACATAAATTTAATAAAATTTGCAATAAATATATTTCATAACAAATATATCTTTCATTCATATTTCTTTATAAATACTTTTACTTGTTTCTAAGCAACATTCGTTTATCATAGTTATAGTTTGAATCAAGATTCAAACTATAAATAGGTATTTATATATAAAATGTTTATGCAAGTATTTTTAAACAAATTGGCTGAAAAAAGATATTTTTTCTCGAATGAACATTAAAATAAAATTTAATACATTATTATTAATTTAATATTTGTAATTAATTTAAATTCAGAAAACTTAACATGGTTTTTGTATACATAATTAATTTCATAAATTTTTAGTTAATCATTTAAAAATAATAACATATATTGTTATTTTTTAAGATAGTGTAGATTTAAGGCTATCTTTTTTATGCAAATTTTGAAATATTCTAAAATGACAATGTCAAATTAAATTATTTTAAATTAATTTGGGAATGTGTGATTTTCACTAGCTCAATTCTTTTAATTGAAACATGAATTAAAAAAAGTTTAAGCAACCATCTTTTGTAATTCAATACCAATTTATTTTCATTATACATTTTAATTAAATTTTTTTTACATTAAATTGATTTTCTACCATGATTAAAATAATGTAATTACTTTGAGATAACGAAGAAATATTTTTTATGGTGTTATATCAAATTTAAGAATATTTTATTACAGTAAAATACTTTCCGAGATATAATTTCCCATATGATTCATTATATTATATTTTTATTATATTTTACCATACCATAAAAATATCATTATGCAAATAAAGCAAATAAAAAATATTAAATTTAGATTTTATTAATAAGTTTAAAATGACTAAATACCGAATATTTTTCTTTCTTTTAATCTAAATACATTACATGAGAAGTATATTTTTTAAAAAAATGTTTATTAATGAATGACCAATTAAAAAGATTTTTATATCCTCATTTGATTACTTACTTAATATGATTCGTTGCAAATTTTAAATATTTTATTCTGCGGTTTTATATGTTTATTCGTAATTTATTTTGCTAATCAAAAGCACGAGTATATCAAAGTATTTAAATTTATAATATTAGAAAAATAACCTCAGTTATAATATACTCTATATTAGAAATTTGTCGTATGAAAAATTATTTTTTGTTGCATTTACTAAAAGTAATTTGTAATTATTCCCTTATTGCAAAATGGATAATAAATATATTCATAATTTTTGCATACAATTTCCTTTATTTTATAACGAGAAAAAATATCAAATTACAAAAATGCGAATTTTTAAAACTTCCATCCGAATTTATTAATTTCTTTTACTAGTAACCAAAATATTTTTTTACAAAACCAAAATGCCTGCCGTAGACCTTGGCTCTCCATTTGGGTTGTCGTGCTACTGAGTTTAGTTGTAGTTTTTAAAAAAAATTCGTAGAGCTAATACTTTTTGATTTTCATGATTTTGCACGTTTTATGAACTTTTCTACTAAATATTTTCTAATATTATTTGGTCTTGCTTTAACAAAGTTACTGTTTGAAAAAAATTGCTTTCAAATTAGTTATCTTTCAAAAATTAAATTTTTCACCAGGAAAAGACTGAATTCTATACATCATCTGTTTTTCCTTACTTTGCAAGTTACATGAAAATCTAACTTCTATTATATTTAAATAGTTTAATGATAAAAAACAAAGTTTTACCAGATTGCATAATAATATTCTTGAATTATTCCAACTAAACATATTATGCAGAGGAAATATTAACGAAAGTTTTTGAAAAATACTGCAGAAATTCTATTGATCACTCCATAACAAATTTCTTTTTCAATACTAAGTCACTGGGAACTACACTAAAATAAGAAATTGAATAAAATTGTCATATTTTTTTTTCAGAAGTAAGTCATTTATGCTTAAAATGTTTTATACTGCATAACCATTTTTTCCGCAACAATAATTATTTTAAGGAAAGCAAATATTTTCTCAATATTTGTGATGTCAAATGAATTTTCACTCGGTAGGTGTCTATTTTGTCATGTATTTATTGATTTTACATTAGCAAAATTGAATTAATTGTAAAAAGTAAATAAACTGTAAGTAGTTATTCAGCTTATATTTTATTTAATACTATTCTTTAGTAGATTTCAAGATTTCTGATGGAAAATTTTACATTTATTTCTAACATTTCCTAGTCGTTCAAAAGTTCCTGCTACTGATAATTAAGGAATTTCATCACTCTTTAGTCGGTCACACTCATCATCAAGTTTACTGGACCACTAAAATCTGAAATCCTTTAAATAATACATATTCAATAATTTTGTTGAAATTATAACTTAGAATGAGGAATATTTATGAACATCTCGGTAAGGAGCTTAAAACTAAATTTCATTTTGTATGAATGGGAAAAATATATAAATCTATAGTAAGAAAAATTAAAACATAATTTGAGAAATTAAATTTTAAAATAATAAATGAATTTCATAAAGAGTTGAAATTTAGTCATAAAAATGAGCCATTCGAATTTTAACTACAAACGCTGAAGGGAGCTTATTACATGATTACACAAATACAAAATTTAAGTCATATGCAATAAGTTATAGTTCAATACCTCAATGCATTCAATTACGTTTTTTATGCGTATAAATTATATTAATTGTGAAAATCAGTAAGGAATACATATCTTTATGATTCGGTAATTAAAATATTTAAATTTATAGAAATTTATTCATATTATAACATGCGGATTTAGCAAGATGCTTAGTAAATAGTAATTCTGTATATTTTTGTCTATATATACAACCCCAAATTTAAACATATGGTAATAAAATTAAATTTATGCGTAAATTAAACGGATTTAAATGAGCGTTCTATTCAAAATACATATATCATAAACGTGAAAATTGTTTAAATAATATCCAATAACTAATTAAACTAACTACTTAATAGCATTTTTAAATTTTTCAAAATATTATTCTTTATCAAACACATTTGATAGATTCTAATTATACGAAATTATAAATAAAAATATTTTGAATTTAGTCTCATTTAATTTCCCCATAACAATTTCAAAATAATAGAAATCATTATTTGGGTACTTTATGCAAACTTTCTTCTGGTCATTCAACAATTACCATTCAAGCTAATCCAGATATAAGTTCCAAATACTTTCAATAACGTTAATATGCTTTAGGAATGCATATCAATTTTATAATCTTTAGCTCATAGCAAGCATAAGCATTTATCAAAAGTAATCCAAAATCAGAAGAGTGAAATAGTAATAAATACTTTGATCCGGAAATCGCTGCAAAGATTACTTTAATGAACTGTAAATCTTTTACATGTATTGCTTCTCTCCACCCAAGAACCGGTAATGTTCATTCAGCCGTTTAGTACTCACATGGCGGCTTTTAGGAGCTTTCCAGTGATCTGGATTGGCGATTCTCCAGGTTCGTCACGCCCAAAACTCTATCTATCTTGAAATTATTCTATGTAGCTCACTGCCAAATATTTCCTTAAAAATAACATTAGTTCTTCGAATAATTTTATTATGAAATCGAGATAAATATTCAATATGTTATATATTTCCCCCTTATATCTATTATGTGGTTATTAACAACTTAAAGTGTTAATAACTATGGAATATATATGAAAGAAGCATTTATAAAACAATTCAAAGTGCTGTCAAGAATGTAAATCTTTTATGCAGTATCTGATGGTGTTACAATGTCCATGATTAAAAATGTAGGGAGTCGAATATCAAAAATTGATAACAACTCTGAAGTGATAACTCAAAAGTGAAAATACCTTGACTTGTTTGCCTGTTTCTTTGCAATCAAAATCAATGACATAAAAAAGATGACAAGCCATGAATTAAAATGACATAAATTTCTATAATTTCAAAAATTGAAGATAAAAGGCATGTTTTTATTTATATAAAATATGGTGAAATAATTTATTCATTATTTTGAGCCGATTATTTTTCTCATAAATGCTGAAACGTATTGCACTATGTATGAAAAATAAAATCAGTCCTTTCAAAAGTTATAACATATTTGCTGAATATTTAAAATTATAATATTAGTAATTAAAATAGATTGAGAATATTAATTTCAATTATTGTAATAAACAAAACAATGAAATATTATTAAAGCTTTAATATACAGTATTATATAACTTTGTACTATATTTGTAAATTAAAATCATTGTCGTTTTTTTAAGCATAATTTTTTTAATTAATTAAACATTGTAATTAACATTAAAAAATATATTACAACTAATCAAAAGGTGTCTTGTCTATTCATATAAGTAAGTTGCGTTCTTATTTAATAGTTATATAAAAAGCTTTCGGGCTTATTGCCGTCTTAAATTTAACAATTTAACAAAAAAATAACATTAATTTGTCTAATTAACACTATTTTTTAATAGTGTTTTTTATTACAAGTATAAATTCTTAACTTTAGTTAATATTTTCAAAAAATTTCAATTAATGTGCCAAAAAAAGTAAATCAGAATAAAATAAAAAAACAAAGTTATATTTTTAAATGTCTCTTTTTGAAATGCTGTGTTTTTTTGAGTCTTTGAAAATGCAACTTACTAATTTTTAAATTTTGAATAAATAATTATTGTTAACTTAACGTAAAAAATGTAATTTAGATTTTTTAGAATAAGTAGGGTTTTCAGATTAATTAGTTTATCAAAAATTCAAATATTGTGAAATTCAAAATTTTCCATTTGTTAATACTTGCCATAAAGTTTATTTCCTTTATTAATAACATTTATATTGATTTTTTTTTACATTTCAAATAATTAATTAAAATATGATGTCACAATGGGCTTATAAAATTATAAATATTTAATCTGGGAGAATGTGCCCTGAAAGTGCACACTGAGTCAGTAAGTTTCTTTCAGCTATTTTTAAAAATCATTGAATACCAATACTTCTTTAAACAGCTTTAAATATATTTTCTGTTAAAGAACAAATGTTATATGTATACTAAAAAATTATTATAAAAAATACTAATATAATTCATACACAATTTTTGTAAATACATTTGTGTGAACTTCAAATGTTTTTATTTTCGCATTCAGCACCATATAGTTGAAGATACCTTTGACGTTTTTAATCTGGGTGATAATGCTGGATTTTCCTTTTGCTAGATTTTCTGTTTTATCGTAGTGTCTTCTTGATCTCATTTGATTTAAAATGTTTTACTATTCCTTCCATCAAAATTTAAAAGAGGTGACTCAGGCGTATCTGTGTTTTAATTATGTTATTTAATGAATTACAAAAATGTTGACAGACTCTTCGTTATTCCTTAGTTTTTAGATCTTTGAGAAATTTAAAATCATACTCCATGAAGAGCCTAGTTATTTTTCATCTTTGTGTGCAAATATGTGTGGTGTCCACCAAAATACAAGACCAAACAAAGCTTTAATTTTTGTTATTGCAGATTCTTTGGATTTTATAATTTTTCACAAGTTTCTGTGCAATAGTCTATATAAATTCATTTGGGCATAATACAATACTCTTTATAATAACATCGCTAATCAACAATCGCACCAACTAAACTATCCAGGATGCAGTTTTCGGCACACAATTCTTCTTGGTAACTTTAATATAATATTATGAAAAGTTGTTTTGAAATTTCATTGATTTATAATTTTACTTTCTTTTGTGCCTTTTTTTCTAGTATAGTAAATTTAAGACAAAATGTTTTTCTTATTTTCAATATGATCATGAGAATCCTGATCTTTATCTAAATGAAATTTATGTTCTCTAAATATCACACAATTCAACGTTTAATATTATATATATATATGTATATATATATATATATATATATATATATATATATAGAGATGATAAGTCTTTAAGCAAGTATCTTGCTGTTTCATTTTGTCTCTGTAGAAAATATTTCACTTTACTTTATTTTATTTCAATTTTTATTAATTTAATTAATACACGAGCATGCGCCACGATATAGGAGATACTAACATAAAAATAACAGCAAAATGAACAGTCAGAAATATAGAAATTGCAATTGTTGGAAAGCAGTTGGTCATAATTACTGCAAATGAAGATCATCAATACTTTCGAAAAAAGAGAAAGTTTTTTATGCTGTGTTTTAAGAACTACCGATATTTTAGGCCTAATGCTCGTGTTCGCAGAAAAATTTCAGCGGACAGGGAAATATGATTAATAAAAGTAGTAAATTCTGAGTAAATTACTTAAATATATAAGAATCGTTATATATGAAATGGGAATTTTAAATATATTTTTTCAATAATTAACTGCAAAGCTGCTCAAAAATTGATACATTTGTTTAAAATCTTAATATCATGTATAAATGTTTTAAAATGCAAGAATTTGCAACCTCCAATTACAAATTGTAAACAATATAAAAAATAATTTCACAAGGGTAAGTAATTTAAAGTCTGCAGATTACTAAAAAGATTTCTTCATTATTATAACTATCCATCTATCATTATTATAATTATCTATCTCTCTGTTAATTCAAATTGTTTTGGAATGAATTATCAAACGTTAAATCTACAACAGATATTCCGATCCTTGGAATTTTTATGTATATTTTTTTCTGTGTTCAAATGATATTTTTTCCATTTCAAACTGGTATATGTATGTATTACGTTATATTGCACTACGTTATTTATAAAAATGCCCTTAAAATATATTTATATGTGATAAATATTTATTAATTTCACTTCTGATTTTTTTTTATAGTGTAAAATAGAAAACAATGTGTTGACAACAATTTAGGAAAAAGATAATAAACAAAAATTTTAAAATAGTTAATATGTAACATTGCAAAATAATCCAATACGTAAAATTATATAAAAGGGCATTTAAAATATGCGATATCGAGAGGGAATACTGTTCTTTATACTATGAAGCAAACATATTTAGTATTAAGATAGCTGCATGACTCATTATTAATAAAAATTATTGAGTGAAGTTTATTCATATATATGAATATGCAATCATATTAACTGAATGCTTAGCGCTACTTAATGTGGAATATTAATTAAGATAAAAACTTTATTCAAATTCAAAGAATAATTTTTGTGCACATTTACCAAGAAATTATGGTAATTTCGTCAAAATACTTGATCTTTATGCCATATTTGCTAAAAAGATTTTGATTATTATCTTGATGTGCTTCTTACACGAGCGTTTTCACAAAATTAAATATAAAATTTGTAAATTTAAGACAGCTTAGAATGAAGGTAATATCATCTGAACATCCAAATTGCTTCTGCAATTATAAAGAATATCATGGATATGATACATGACTTACAAAAATAAATACATTCAACCGCAAAAACATTTACATGACAGTAACGAACACAAAAGGTTTAAACGTTTAAGTCAAATACATTTCTGTGAAAAAGTATTTGGTTCAAACCTTCTCAAGAAATAAAGAAAAAATTTGGAAACCAACAAATAAAGTGACGCTTTAATTCAGTTATAAACATTTTTGGCACTTTCATGTAAACTACAATGTACAAAATGTAATCAACCTCTTCTAACCGGCTTAATAAAGAAATTTTTCTAGACCACATTCGTGTATTGAATAATGCCGTTTTTCTCACCCATTAATAACCATCATTTATTCTTTTTGTTATAAGAAATTCTATTATAAATATCTGCTATTTCTATTTAAGAATTATAAACTTTTTCAGTCAGACTTGCTTCTTATAAAAAGATATTATTAAAGGATTATTTTTTTAAATTTTTATTACAAAAATCAGCATTTTATGAACAAGAATATTACAAAGTTATGAATTTTTACCATTATTATTCCTTACAGGAAACAATATGTCTGATTTTACCTGCTGATATACTGAGATGACTGGCATTTGAGTCATGCAATTTAACATATCTTGCAATATAGCATTTATGTTAATATAACGTTAAAAAAAAATCAATTTGAATCCTAAAATTAGTGATTCAATAAGTATAATAGAATGAAAGTTTATTACAGACTTTTGAAGAATGTAATCAAACATCGAACTAAATTTATTCACTAACTTACTGTAGTCTTCACAGAAATCATAAACATACTGTTTGAAAGTAAAAAAAAGTCTTTATTTATTACTTAGTGAAATATTTAATTTAAATTTTTTGGTTTTTGTAAAGGTGGATAATTTGAGGCACAATTATTGACTAAATATTCAAACATTTTCAATTCAGAAAGGCAACGTGAATTTTTGATAAATTTAAAATCTTCCTTGATTTTTCAAAATTCAAAATTATTGAACAAATTAATTACATTAATTAAATTAATATGGTTTATTTATTAGAATTAGTGTGCTCAACGTTTAAACGCAATGTAATTAGCTACCTAATATTTCCTAATGTTAAAGTTGTATTTCCTGACCGAAAGTAGAAGAATTCAGAAATTTGAATATTCGTCACGTATTCTTACAGGGTGATTTATCATAGCAGACCTTATTGGTTAGTCACAATGTAAGAAACTTAAAACTACCAATTTAAGGAAGTCTTGCATCTAAGAGAAGATGGGAGCTTCTATAATAACAATGAGTCTAGCAGTAATAATTTATGCATATTATTAATTTCCATAACATTCTGTTCAAGTTTGGATAATCGTATCATTTATGTCACCAAATCTCAATAACGTTGAAGATCTATTAACTCTAAAACAACCATTTAATGCAGAAAATCCTATATTGAGTACAAATATACATTACATTGTAACTAAAAGTTGGGAATCTTTTACTGGGCACAATTTTACATTATATTGCAACTAAAAGATAATGGAAATATGCATCAAAAAGTAATTGGCCGATTTATTATGCTATTTTTTTAATATATATTATAGTGAAGTACTGTAGTTCATACTACAAAATGTGCTCCCTATGTGATTAATTTGATTAACATAACTAATAACTTTTCAGATAAAAAATGTATAAAAAGTATACTGTTGCAGATAAAAATGTATAAAAAGTATACTTTGTTTCAAATATTGTTTTCAAAACATTCAGTTATTTAAATATTTTCCTTATGCAAAATTAAATTTAAAATTACAGTTGAAAGCAAACAAATTTCATTTGAAGACAAATGTTTTCATTTTATTTACACATAAATGAAAACATTAGTCTGGTTGGGAAAACATTTGCTTACTTCTCATTGTGTAAGTGAGAAAATGTTCTCACAACAAGGGAAGAAGTTCAATTCATTTTTCATGAATAATTCAAACGAAACTTTATTCAAAATTTTTGATATATCAATTTATACCATAATCGTATTTGAATGTAATCTAGTTTTAAGAATTATGATTTTCAGGATCATGAGTTGACTACATTCATATGCTGATTATAGAGGAATCCACAATATCAAGGAAAATCATATTTTGGGTCTATACATTTATATCAAAATGATTGAAAGTTGATTTATTGATTGATGAAACGAAATTGAGTTATTGATTTTATTTTTAAGAGAATTTGATTAAACTAATGTCATATTTTATTAAAATATAAATAAGTTTAAAATATTCGAAATCAAAATCTTGTTTTGATTTGCAAATATCCTTTAAAACATAATTAAAAGACAAATCTAAACTGCTAAAAATTATTTTTTTGTTTCTAATTTTTTTTTTACTTTCCTAGATAGTTTGAAGATTTCTAGAAAAAAATAATATTCTTTAACTAAAATATTGAATTATACTAAGGTCAATATTTACCTTTATTTTGTAACTCAATTAAATTATACCTATTTGTATTACAAGGCAATATTTTATTTACTGTAATTAAAATATTCGACTTTACTTAAATTTTATGATCACCCAAAATATGTCAGTAAAAATCTTTTTTGAATTTCAAGTGCAATATTTAAAATGATATAACTTGCAGTTAATTTTCATTACCGGTACAACAATAAAATAATATATTTTATTAAGTAAGTTCCCACGTAATATTTAAAAGGGAAAACATATTTTTATCAATAAGAAGTAGATAAACTAAAGTGTATAAATGTACTGGAAATATAAAAAAATATTTTATTGGCTTTAGAAAAATTAACTAGATTTTCAAAAATTATTTACGATGTAAATTTGAAAAAGTTGATTAAGAATAATCATCTAGAATTTTAATGTTTCATTCATACAACCTAAAAATACTGATGATAATTGTTCAACATTTTAGATTATGAATTAAAAACTCAATCATTTAAAATGTTAAAAATATATATTATAAGTAATAATTTTTTATAAGTAGTAAGTGCTTATATTATATATCATAGTATTATGCATTCTAAAAGCTTAAACACCTCCTGCCATTTCTAACAAAAGATATCTGTCGTGACTAAGTGATAAAGCACTAAAAGCTTGATTTCCGTGTCGCTGTCACTTTTGCGGCAAAACACGTCAGCACAAGAATAATGATAAATGGTTTTAAATGCATAGATGCAATGGTGAAAAAGAAAAAAAGGCTGTTTTTGTATCATTCATCATACCAGTGTTCTTGATTATTTGTTTCCACCCATTTACGATAGAGGATTTATACTGGAATAAATTGATGAACATGACACTTTCTGATGTACGGACTTAAAAAAAAAATCATAAAATATTAAAGTGCTTTTTGAAAAAAATATGATACATGTAAGAACTACTACGTTTAAAGGTATAGATAAATTATTTTTTGTTATGTTTGATAAAGCTTAAGAAATGCGTATGAAAAATAAAATACTAGTAGAACATTTGCAATTACTAAAAAATTGTTTTTAATGATTTTTTAAATATAGGAAATAAAATATATATTAAAAATAATATGCAATCGTGATAAAAAAGAACAACTATAAGGAATATTTGTTAAAATTTTAAAAATAATTAAAAAATATTTTTTTCCTTTAAAAATTTTAGCAAGTTAAGAAAAATTTGAATTTATTTTAATTTTACAAACACTAAATTTAAAATTTTCAGTAAAAAATATAATTTAATTGTGAGATGCGAATCATCGACAATTTTTTTAAACTATGTGAATATAAATAAAAAAATTTAAATACATGCACGCTATTTAAATATATTGCAAACTTGTAACATTTGGATTATAATATCATGCATAAGCGTGTTAACAAATCAGGAAAAATCGGAAGAATTTAATTGAATTAAAGATTTTCTTTCCAATAAAAATTCCTCTTTTTGATAAAGAGAATTAAATGCCGAAAATAATTAAAATCATTTTTAAGTATCTTTAAAATGGAAACATTTTGATCTTAATAACTGACTCTAATACATTATAAAACAATCCTTAGATCGAAAAAAATATTGACAAATTATATTTCATTTATGTCAATATGACTAAACAATTTATGGAAATATATAATTCAATCATTAATTGTAAAAGAATCTTAAAATATAAAAATAACTTTCACGGCCGTGCGTGTGTGTTATCTAATAACAAATTAAGTTTTGATTAAAATCATTGAAATGACTCTAATAATTTTTTAAATAAAAAAACAAATTACAATTACTTTTTCTTTAAATTTGAATATATAATCCCATATTTAATTCCGTATTATTATATATACACAAAAGTGTATATATTCAGTTTGTTTTCATTCAAAAAGCATAAT
>JAPDSC010121851.1:0-14493 GCA_026290005.1 Latrodectus geometricus | reverse complement strand
AAAAAAAAAAAAAAAAAAAAAAAAAAAAAAAAAAAAAAAAAAAACTTGATTGGGATGTACTTAAATATAGCTCTTTCCAAAAAATACAATTTTTTTTATTATTGACGAAAAGAGCTAACAAATATTAAATATTTTATTCTATTATTTGATTTTCATTTAAATAATATTTTTTCCATTTATAAAAATAAGGATATTAAAATTTTTTTATATACTTATTTTTGAAAATTAGCTAAGCTATAATATTTTTTGATTAACAGCTTTACTTTTAATTTAATATTCGTTTGAGATGTATTGAGGAACAATATTAGATGATTTAGTGTCAATTTGGCGATATTGGCGCCATAATTTTTGGTTGATGAGATTTTTCACAAGTACCAATAAAACAGCTCTTCTGGAACCAAGCTGCTGAAATGGCAGCTTACTGATTTTCAATTCAAGAAATTATAGGTTTGATTCCTGCATCAGGTATGGATGTACTTGTTACGATTTGAATTCCATTTTTTCCATTTTAATGGTAGACTTCATTTTGAACTGGTTTCCGAGTTCAATAAAGAGATAATTAAAAGAATACCACGCAGTTTAAGAGATATTTTCAGGTTCTTTTTATTGTCAAATAAATATTTTTATTGAAAGGTTATTATATCAATTAATTTTCCAACATTTTTTTCAGATTAAAACTATTTATTCTCGAATTCATTTTCTAATTATCAACGATTTCAAGAACAGAATAGTGTAGAGGGAAACGAAGTGTTCTCATATTCAGAGGGTAACGAATTCGATACATAAGTCAGCCTAAGAGTGTATTCCAAAATCATGTCTTAACTATTCCTCTCTCCATCGGAATAATTTTAAAATTTGACTGAAATGCGCCACATCAGCTTTCGACCTTATCACTTGATTGTGGCTTAAAATTGACATTTGGTCAAAACTGACAACTTCTGATAGTAAATAAAGGCTGCTACAAATGTGACCCCAAAAATATTATTTATATATAATATCTTATTTCTTGCCGCCCAACCTGTCTAGTGGTTAGCGAATCTGACTACAGATGGGTGGGACCTGGGTTCGAATCCTGGCTCCGGCATGGATGTACTTTCTCTCTCTCTTTCTTGTTTTTGTAATTTCTTTGTGTGTGAAGGGTTGCCTACCCTATAAACGGGTACCTATGGCATGTGTGTAATGAGGAAGTCGGACTCCACACCAAAATATGGTTCAGTTGGAAAAGTGGAGCAGCGCACCCCATATTGCCAGCCTGGCTGGCACACGACAACAACATCTGATTTCTTAAATATTTCAGTAAGTTAATTGAAATAGACAGCAAAAAAAGTTGTATATAATTTTTTAAACAAAAAATTGAGGATGGTTAGATTTGTTAAAATGTTAAATCAGTTTAATTCAAACTAAACGTTAAAAAAAATGTGATGAAAAAATTACATTCGAATTAATAATTATTTGATGTATATTCTATTTGTGTATTTTATAATATAATTAGGAAATATATATATGATTTGAAAATATATTTTTCTTCAAAATGTATGCAAAAACACAATGCTAAGAAAAAATTATCTTTTGTCACAGGTATTTAATTACGATTCAGTTAAAATTTCCTTACTCAATAAGTAATTCATTTATAAATAAATAATTTTAAGTCATTGTCACTCATAACTGTCAAATCATTTCCAAAGTAACGTCTTTAAATAATATTTAAATGTCACAAAAAATAACCGAATCAAGATATTTCTTAAAATCTCTTTGCCATAACTAGATTACCAGCATAAAAATATTCACTACGAGCTAAAAAAAGGTTTGACTTAGCAAAAAATAAACTTTTTGCTTTATTTTTTCACTTTTTATATTTCTGCATAAAATGTGGTTAGCTCCCTTTGATGTTGACATGTACCCGCTATCGTGTTCGTAGTTAAGTTTGTGATAAGACCGTTTGTTGACATTTATATTTTATGGTTTGCTTTCTCCATTGCTGAGTTTGGCATATTTTATGAATTTTATGCGTTTATTTTAGATTCATATTTTTACATTAAAAAGGAGAAATGCATTTGAGATTTTACTTCAAAATGGTAGAAGTGCTTTATATTTTCTGAGCTGTAAAATCGGAAGATTTAAACTTTGATTCAGTCACTTGTACCGAGGAGAAATTTCATATTTAATGCCTCTACAGACACAAAAAAATAATATAATAGGAATATTTACATAAAATCAAGAATTATGATGTCAGTACTTTTAGACTTTATAGTTACTATAGAATATTATTTTGTTTTATGGTTATAAATGCTGACGTATTCATATTTAAAATATGAACTGTGGAGTTTAATGATTCATAGATTGAAATGATAAATTTTTATAGTATTTGATTTCCAATATCTAGTTTTTTTTTTTAGATAAATCAAAGTATAATATAGAATTTTCCCATTAATACTAAGGGAATGCTATTGGAAATAAAATTAATTTATATTTCAGTGAAAAAGCAGTGTAGCGTGTAATTTAATTTGATGGCAAATATAGTGGATCACAGTCGGCAAAAATATATAGAAATATACCTTGGCCGAACTATTTGATAAATTAAAGTATGCTATAGAATTTTCCAATTAGTATTAAGCGAATGCAATCGGAAATAAATAAAATTAATTTATATTACAATAAACAAAGAGTGTGCAATTTAATTTGATGACAAACTTAATAGATCAATAAAGGGCATATTATTTATTTGTTTAATGAACTTAACAACAAAATAATTTTTAAAAAAAACAATTTTTTTTAAACTTAGATTAGTAAAACCTATATATATATATATATATATATATATATATTCAGAGATTGAATTAAGAATGCTTGGAAGGAAAAAAGTGAAAGTTACATCTGTATATCGATTCTTCTGACTTATTTTAAAATTAAGTTCCGTTTTATATTTCAATTGCATCATCGTGATTAATTTAAAATACAATTATCGTTAACTTGAATATCTTTTAAAGTTGCTTAAATTGAAATGTAATTAATTTAGTAATGAAATATTCTGCTCTCTTTTCCGAAACTCTTTTCATTTCAAGAATGATATGGTTTATTCTTTTTCTTATATAAAAATTATTAACACTAGGTTAATAATTACCATTTAATACCACCTTTTACTGTTGGAAGCTTAAATATATATATATATAATCTTCAAAACAAATGACGTTTACTGTGTTTCCAATTTTTGAAATAGTTTTGCTTTTTCCTTTTCAGTGAATGCGTTTTCGCCTTTTCCAATCGGTAACCAACCAAAAAAGGAATTTAAATTTATAAATAGAAAAACATTTCTACTTCAATATTTAATATGTAACTACAGTAAGTTTTTAAGCATTATATGTTTCATAAAATGTATTTTTAGCTATTTTATGCAGGAAACTTAATTTTGTGGTACATAAAGTGTTTTATGAAAATATTAATTAAATTATTTTGTAATACGTATACGTTTGCCTTTTAATCTGTAGAGATTTATATTTTAGTACTTCAGTCAAAACTTAAAAAAGAAGATATTTTTTCGTTTCTGAAAGTGTTTGTTTGTTTTTTGTATGTGTTATATTGAAACAATCTAATATAATTTTTGACTCCGCTTTCCCAACAGTAGTTTAATGATTATTAGGGCAACTAGATAAAAACTAGAAAAATGTTATTTTACACATTTTTTTACATATTAAATTGTATACACGCTTTCCTGTTCTACTAAAATGGTACTGAAATGGGTTAAAATTGAAAGATTAAATCAATTTTATGATTTTTTCTTTGGATTTTTTTCATTCGGGTACCTGCTATATAGAAAAAGATCTAAAACTGGTCTAATGTAGATCTAATAAAAAACGTTCATCACAAAATGTCTAAAATTCCAATGTTAAAAACAATATTTCCCTTGATAAAAATCTAAACTGAGCAAGCACGTGGTAAGTTAGTCTTCATTTATGAATTCATTAAACCAGATATAAAGTTGCTTCAACAGAGCGCCATTCAGAGAATACAATATGTTAGTAATTAAAAAAATTGTGCGTTTTGATTAATATTTGTCGGTAATAAATAATTGCAATATATAGTCAAAGTAAATATTTAAAATAAAGTAACTTATAGATACATTTATTGGTAATATTAGGTTAGATTAAAATCTGAAGAATTTAACAAAAATTGAAAAAAATTGTAAACATAAAGCAAAAGAAACATAATATGCATTATCTAAATAAATTGTTTTTTTATTCAAAAAGTGTTTAATGTATACCTCTAATTTTCTATATACATAGCTTTAAACAATAGGATTTTAAATATCTTGATTTTCAAATTCACTTTAAGCTCTCACATTTATTTTTTTTAAAGAAGTCTTGAAATAAATATGGACTACCAATGCATATAAATTGATCAAAACTTTGTTTATTTTCTAAATTATAGAGCTTCCTTTTTTTACTCTTACTTTGATTATTAATATCTGTTTCAAATAAAGTTGCATAACATCCTTTCGTCCAGATAACATTCAGATAAAAGGCTATATTGCTTGGCGCCTTTTTCTGTGACTTCTTTTTTTCAGAGACATATAGAAACATTCTACTTCTCTTACAACGAACTGTCGTGAAAACAGTGCACTTTACTATATTTATGATCACGAAAAGTACGCAATTCGCCAGACTATGTCGCCAAGCTGTCGCTGCTCATTTCTTAACCACTAAATGATTCTTTTTTATTCGGATAGCGTTTATTTGGAATTTGGTTTCCTTGGGCATTTCTTTTAGTTCTTAATTAAATTGTTAGGTTGCTGTTGAATTTAGCTGCATTTTTTTACCGAAGAAGCATTTAAACCTTAGCGGCTTGCATCATTAAAGTTGCTCACGACGACTAAGATGTTTGCAAAGGCTGTCATTATTTTTAACATTTTTTTTCATGTAAAGGTTTGAATAATATTTGCATTTCTTTTAAGCACAGTTACAGTTAAAACTAAAGAGAACTAAAAAAATTCTGCTGAAACCAGAGTTATAGTAAAGCATCTAAATTGGAATAACGTTTTAAAATTGTGGGAAATATTTTGCTTCGGACAAAAATTATGATAGTATGAAAATTACCTTATACATTTTGAAAATGAATACAGAATTGTTATCTAAGTATTTAATGCTCCTGAGATTTTTAAAAATATGTGCTAAAATTATTAATATTATGTCATGTACTTATAAAACAGTGATAAAATTTTTTATGCAAAATGTAAATAGGATGAGTGATATACTTTGAATAAAAGATCATCCAATTAAAAAGAGAGAATAATTGTGTGTTTGTGTGCGTGTCACACATATTACATATTCTGATGAATGTTGTATCGAATTGATTGATAGTTACGGATATCACAAAGGTATATTCCTTAGTTTGTGGGAAAGTCATAAAAACAATATAATATAATAAATTAAAAATATAAATGGCCCTCGGTAGTCTAGTTGGTTAGGACGTTAGTCTCGCAATAGTAAGGCTGTGGATTCAATTCCCCACCAACTAAAGACCTCTCTAATGGTTCACTTATGACGACTTTGGCAAGTAAATTATGTGTTTGCAATGCCCTTAATGTTCCCATTTTAAATTATTACCTCTGTTAATGATAGGATCCAGGCCTTGGGTCTTCCTTGGCTTCCTATCTCTAAATTCGAAACTCAGATAGTGCTGCCATCTATAGGCCAATTCATACTTTTACCCTTTTGAAAGAGTGCTCTGTTCAAAAACGAAAAGAGTTCTGACTTCATTCGCCCATTCTCAGATGGGTGGGCTTGGCTCCACCAAGTGTTATAAGTAACAACAACCACATACAAATATAAAGTAATATAAGAGTATTGAGAAATAATACAATATATTGGTAAGTGAAATATACAAAGTAATTTTAAAGTAGTACAAAGTAAATGCTAATGTAACACGGAATACAAAGAAGTTTATACTCAGCTTTAAAAGATCTGGGAAAAAATTTTATAGTTCAATCATATTATTGTCCACTTATAGTAAAAGAAACTGGAAGTTCTTCGGAAAATTATTTCATCTTGAAAATGCTAAAAGAGGGAATTTAAGCAATTCAGAAGTTGTTAATGCACTATAGTTTAGCTGAACTAAAAGTTGAACACCATATCTTCTGATGATTTAAATGCCAACGATATATATTGCGAATATTCATTATATATATATGGTGTATTTTTGATATTATTTCAGTGAAGATTCCATAAAGTTTTTCACTAATACTGTGGGAACAATACTTATTTATGATCTGCATGAAAATTCCTTAGAACTTTATTGCACACAGAATGCGGTAAATACTTTAAGTACTTTGATAATCCTATCGTTAAAAAAATTATAAAGCCACTTGTATTTTATAAACATATATATATATATATATATATATATATATAATAGAATAATATAAGATTTCATTAAAACGTCAGAAAGCTCGGATATGACTAACATAATTTTTTATGTTAAATATTAAAAACTTTTTAAATTAAAAATAGCAACAGAATTTTTTACTTTCCTCTAAGACATTATCCAAATTCATATACAAAAATAATTAAGTACTTATTTTTAATATATATAGTACAAAATATATTTGGTACTATTTTATTATACCCACTCAATCCATCATCTTTTTTATTTTCTCATGATTACTAAGCAGTTTCCGTAAGATAAAAGCTTTTTAAATAAGTTTCGTCAGTAAATAATAGTTTTTTAGTTTATAAAATCCAAATAAAATGTTTGTTCTAATTTTTTGTAGTTTCTAAAAATTTTAAGCTTTTTAAATAATACACGACGAAAATATTTACAAGAGTAATTGGAATTTTTTTCTTTTATGATACTACCATTAAAGTAAGGAGATATAATGATACTTTTCCGTATATATATATATATATATATATATATATATATATTTCTTTTGTAGAGTGTCAGTCAGGCTGGTAAAATAGGGTGCACTACTCCACTTATCGAACTGAACCATAATTTGGTGTGGAGTCAGACTTTTTCAATACACACATGCAACAGGTACTCATTTATAGGGTAGGGAACCACTCACACTTCATTCATACAAGGAAAGGACAAAGACAGGAGAGAGAGAACGAGAAAGTACATCCATGCCCAAACCGGGATTCGAACTCAGGACCTCCCTATCCGCAGTCAGATACAGTTAGATAGGGTAGGCGGCAATATTTTAGTTTACAAAGTCCAAATGAAATGTTATTAATATTTTTTAGTAGTTTCTAAAAAATTTATTCTAACATTTAGGCTTTAATTTTTTTAGTTTACAAAATACAAATAAAATGTTTGTTCTATTTTTTAGTAGCTTCTCTAACCAATTTTCCAACTGAGCCATAATTTGTTGTGGAGTTCGATTTCCTCAGTATACACATGCCATAGGTACTCGTTTATAAGGTAGGCAGCCATTTATATTTCATTCATACAAGAAAAGAGAAAGGAGAGAGAGAGAGAGAGCGCGAACTGGCATTCGAACCTAAGACCTCCAGATCCATAGTCAGACACGCTGACTACTAGACAAGGTGGGCGGCACTAATTATTTATAATGAAATATAAAAGTGGAGACAATGTAGTGCTAAAGCAAATCATGTAAACGGCGTAGCTATTATTTATGTCATTTGAATGACTTATAACTTAGAACTATTTAAATGGCAGGAAACTAATTTATTTGTAGTGCTTTCTATTTTTTAGTTTTCAAAATCCAAATAAAATGTTTGTTCCCTTTTTTAGTATCTTCTAAAAATTTAAGCTTTCTAAACAATACACGGCGCAAATATTTATGACAGTAATTGGAATTTTTTTTCTTTTATGCTACCATGATTAACGTAAGGATATATAATGGAATTGTTCCGTATATTTTTGTATTCTTTTTTATCCAATGCCAACCAAGTTGGCAATATGGGGTGCACTACTCCACTTTTCCAACTGAACCACAAATTTGGTGTGGAGTCCGACTTCCTCAGTACACACATGCCATAGGTACACGTTTATAGGGTAGGCAACCATTCACACACACACAGAAAGGACAAAGACAAGAAAGAAAGAGAGAAAGTACACCCATGACCGAACCCAGGACCTCCTTATCCGCAGCCAGGTATTCTGACCACTAGACAGGGTGGAAGGCAGTTTTTTAGTTTACAAAATAAAAATAAAATGTTTGTTCTATTTTTTAGTATCTAAAAATTTTAATCTTTTTAAAAAAACAGGACTCAAATATTTTCGACAATAATTCCATTTTTTTTCTCTTATGCTACGATGATTAACGTAAGGAGACATAATGGAATTGTTTCGTATATTTTTGTATTAATATAGATAAATAAATAAATATAATAATGAAACGTGTGAGTTATGAAACCCTCATACTATAAAAAGCTATTAACAGAAATTTGTTTTTAAGAAACTATTAACTGCATCATACTGTAGCAATCATTTCTTATATTTTATATACCATGAAAATAGTTTAGATTGAAACTATAAAATATAGCATTAATTTTTTTCATTAATCAAACTTTCATTACATAAACAAGCAAATGTCTGCATTAAGTATGGGATAGTGGTATCTTCTTTCAATAGCTCCTTTGTTTCCTGCCGTAAAAAAAAAGAGATCATCATTATCATCAACCCATTGCGCACCAACCTTTCAGACATACCACAACGGGATTAAGCCTTCTCTATCGTAATAAATGGTATCGATGACTATTCTCTGTCTCGGTAGTCTGGTGGAGATCTTATTGCTTTTCTTGGTACGATCATAAATACAATTATTATGGTCGACTGACTGTAAGAGTTGATGTTAGGATACAAAAATCTTGATGTCATGATGGGATCAGTGCAATTAATATTTGTCCGCCTATGCACTGAACTCTAGCATTATCAATTTGAGGAAGATATACTACATAAGCAAAATAATGAAACACATTTGGTGAATTAAATTTATTCATTAAATATCACATAACATTAAACAATTTATTTAGCATGATATAAACATTAAATTTATTGAAGGAGAAATTTTATTTCTCTATTGGTTGTATTATGTTGTCGTTGAAGCTGAAAAACGCATTTTTATGTTGTCGTTGAAGCTGAAAAACGCATTTTTATGTTGTCGTTGAAGCTGAAAAACGCATTTTTATGTTAGCGTTGAAAAAAAAAGTATTTCACTTTTTATATGAAAATTTATAGCAAGCAAAAAGAAGTGATGTATAGAATGACATTATAATGATTTATAAAAGATGATTTCAATACAATGATTAAATTTGAGTTGTGATACAAGATTATATGTCAAATTTCGTTACCTTATTGTTGTATTGAGCAATAAGATGAAGAAATGAAACACAATTAGAGTGAATTAAATATAATATAACTTTAAAAAAATTTACACAGTTGTAATCTAAACTTTATATTTTAAATTTATTAAAGAGGAAATTTTCTTTTCTTTTTGGTTATATTTTGGCTAGTGTGTTATCTAAAGGTTTCCGTTAACGTTGAAAACTACATTTTAACGTTGAAAGAAGCATTTCACTTTTTATATAAAAGCAAATGGAACGAAATGATGTATAGTATAGCATTATATTAACTTACGAATGATAATTTCAATACAAGAATAATATTTTATGATTAATTTAGAGTTATGATACATGATTATATATCAAATTCTCTCAACTTATTGTTGTATTGAACAATAAGATGAATAAATGAAACAAAATTGGTGAATTATATAAATTGATTTAAATGGAATATAACATTAAAAAATTTATAACGTAATAATATAACATTGCATTTTAAATTTATTAAATATGAAATTTTATTTCCCTTTTGGCTGTATTATAGTTTCCTAGCGTGTTATCTGTTAGTTTCCGTTAACGTTGAAAAACGCTTTTTAAAGTTAACATTGAAAAAAGCATTTCATCGTTTATATGAACACTTACAGCAAATGAAATGAAGTCATATGTATAACATTATATTGATTTATAAAAGATAATTTCAATACAATAATATGATTAATTTAGAGTTGTGATACAAGAATATATTATCAAATTATCTTATTGTTGTATTGAGCAAAAAGATTAATTCACCAATTGTGTTTCATTTCTTTAATTGATTAATTGAATATCATATAACATTAAATAATAATCTAAACATTACATTTAAATTTATTTAACATGAAATTCTATTTCTCTTTTGGTTATGCTACAAATGACAAGTGAGTCATTTTTAAGTTTCTATCTATTAAAGTTTAAAAACGAATTTTAATGATAACTTTGAGAAAAGCATTTCATCTTTTATATGAAAACTTACTCTGTAAATGGAATGAAGTATTGTATAGAATAGCACTATATTGATTTACATAAGATGTTTTCAATACAATAATAATGCTTTATGATTCATTTAGAGTTGTGATAAAAGATTATACATAAAATTGCATAATCTTATCTTCGTAGCTTATGATTAAATATAACAATGCTTAGAATCCTTAAGTTATTATTTAGAATAAGGAATAAATGACGAAAATGGTAAGTGAATATTGAGAAACAAAATTCTTAAGAACGAAAGCAATTAAGAAGTTGCTAAATCTAATGACTACTAAGCAGATGTAATATTTTAACTACATCAATGCAAATAGATAAGTCAAATTGCTTCAATTAAGGATTTTGTCCATTTGATGCTATAACTTTATAGAACATTATCACATTTAAAATTCATTAAAAATTTTATTAAAATTTGTAATTGCCATTAAACTTGAGTAGTTGATTTTAAAATTAATTTGCATGCAACTGAATTCTAAGCTAATCTATTACATTCATAAAATTCATAATTAGTTATTTCTACATTGGAGACAAAAGAATTTTGCAGACATTTTATTGACTAAGGAATGCACCATTACATGAAATTGCTATCTATATCTTCGTCAGTTTTACAAATAAGAGAACATAATGACAAAGAGAAATTTAGCATACATATTTTCAGTTAAATATCTGACTCTTTGCAGTACAAGGGGTGTAATTTGGTGTAGTTAATCCTTTCCTGTTAGGCTTAACAATGACTCTGAAATTTATATCGCATTTAATTTTAGTATATAATTTAAGTTAGTAATAAAAATCGTGACATCTAAATAAGGAAAAGTATTTCCATGTTTATGTCAAACTAGTCAGCAAATTCCGAAACATAACGATATCATAATAATGTTTATTGCTTCCATAAACTACAATCACATCATATACATCAGCATCTTCATAAGTACAACTTATTGCATTTATGAGGCACAATCTAGTAGTAAGCCGTAATTTTCTTGGATTAAGTTTCATACATCAATTTAATATATTTTCTTGAAAGATAATTTTCGATCATGTTTATTTCCCGATTTATTCATTTTTACACTTTCATAAAATACATATACTAAGTAAGGAAATTCATAAATTATTAAGAGAGTTATGGATGTTATATTAAGAAAATAACTCGTGTTATAATTTTTTGTACATAAAATTCTTTTTCTGTTTGACCACCGAACAATTGTATCAAAGTGAAATTAAAAACCACATCACGGAAAGAAATGAAATTCATTCCAAGCAACGGCTGACTTAAAATAAAAACCACGTTTCAGTTCGAAGTTTTGATTAAAGGGATTGTAATTGATTTAAAGCGTAATGAACGATTATTTAAACTCATTAAAACATTGCTTATATTGCGATATTATTAATTCAATTGTGGCAACATTTTTCTGTGAAACTTTTCTCGCTTTAAAAAAAGTCTTATTCTTTCTCCTTTTAAAATTACGATCTTTGCGTCACCGAAGGAATAAAAATATATTTAAATCATCAAAATTCTACTGTTCCCAATTGTTTAAATTGTTTTTAAGAAATAATGAAATTCGTTACCTTGTTTTCCACTTATGATACGATTTTTTTTATAGCAAACGCGTTTTCGCCTTTGCTAATACATCACCGCAAGGAAATGCATTGTAGAATGCTGGTGAAAAAGTCTCATTTCGATGTTCCCAACTGTAGATAGTTTTCAAATATCTCATTTGAAGTATTTTTACAAATAAATTAGTTTTCGTGATTAAAAATATAGTTTTTAGAGAAGTTGTTACTCAATAAGCTATTTTGCAATCTATACACTTTTATCATTCAAACTATAGATATTTGTGATTTCACGTTTACACTGAAACTTTTTTTAGAAATCAATGTTTTGATTTCCGTTCTTACTTGTTTTTACTTATTCCAGCACAATTTGCACATTGGAATTTTTTCATGCGTATATTTTTCACTTTTATATCTTGTGAAAGAAAAATATTTTGTTGATTTCTCTAATTCATTCCTTTTCTTTTAATTCAAATGGATAGTTTCATAATTTTGTGCTCTGAAAATTTTTTTGCTTTATATATAGAGGGAGAAAGATATATGCAACTAAATTTTGAATAATATTTAACTTGTTAAAATTAATAGTGAATATAAAAAATGGCTATGGAAAAATAAAATTCTATTCCACATTTCTGAAATTTCAAAACAAAGATTAGAATAACATCTTTCAAGGAAATGCAAAATTATCTTTCTACACCAAAATGATTTATTTTTCTCAAGTGTTATTTAATTTTTTAAAAAATCTTCTATGTTCCTTAGCACATTCAATGTTTTGTGTATTCGTTAAGGAAAACATGTCTATTATTTTTGATTGAAAAAGTATTTTCATCTTTCTTTTAAAATATTTATTTATTATGATGATTAAGCAAAACAAAAATTTAGGCAAGGAGAAATAATTACTAAGCGGAATTAGTGATAATTTAATTAGGTTATGTTCTGCATATTTAGCTATTTTCCAAGACAGTAAATTAAATGTTATGAATCAGTAATCAGTTTTATAATATTAAGCTTATATATATATATATATATATATATATATATATATATATATATATATATTCCAATCTCTATCAACGAGCGCCAGTTTAACACATGAATGATTACATATAATTTATATGAACTTTATTTTCAAATAATATTTTAGCACATTAGTTCAAATTTTACATTTATTCCAAGCGTTTTCTACATAAATACTCGCACTTATTCTACATTCTGATTGCAATTCAGATTCTGCCTTTCATTCTTTCTATCGTTTCTTATCAAGCTTATTACGTTTGAAATAATGGAAACGACCATCTCATATTCATATTTTACAATTGTAATTTTTGCAGCGGTGGCACTAATTTACTAAATTTTTTTCCATTACGACTAGGTCACATTGACGCATGTTTGTATAGATAAGTACACCATAATAAGAAATTTAATATTTTAAAACTTGAAATTAGTATTTCAATATATATTTACCTCGTTTAAAGCATAATGTTTAGTTCAAGGTATGATATAAAAATGCTATTGGTTTTTGCAAATTTTTAAAAAAATTTAAAATTTGTCAAAATAATCTGGTGTTAATGATAGATCAAATATTTTGATCCCTGAGTCCTTATAAAATCCATAATTTTGAACCATTAGTTCTTATAAAATCCATTATTTTGATTCATGAAACATTATAAAATCTATTATTTTGATTCATGAAACATTATAAAATCTATTATTTTGATCCATTAATCATCATAAAATCCATCATTTCGATCCATGAATAATTATAAAATGTATGAGTGGATAGTATTGCTGAAATATTTTAAGCACTTAACGTTAGATGTCATTTGAATGTTTCTTAAACATTAAAAGAGTTTTAAAAATATTTATAAAGAAAAAGTCTCTTTCTTCCGGTACTTTTATGCCAAAGTTTTTAGCACCGCTCATAAAATGTTCATCACTTGAAACTGCCTTCTTTTTTATATTTAACAACACGCTTCAAAGAATTCTGTTTAAGCAGTAGTGGATACACTAATATTTAAGGATCATAAATCACACCATTGGCTTTCAGTGGTGTCTGAAGGAGTCTGTGCACAAATCTGACGGAGTAATTTAACTCTCTAAATTCTAAGAAACACCGAGTTTCATATTTATTCCACCATTTTATTGTTTGGCAAAAACTCACTTCGTATAGGATGTAGAAAAATATTCATGTAAGTTGTTTATGTATCACGTTTTACATTTGAATGATTAATTTTTAGTAGTAACATTTAATGTGATATAAGATATTAATTAAAATGTAATAAAATTTGAATTAATTTTATTTAATTTTATGATTTGTTCTTAGAATTTCATATCTAAAAATAAAACATTTGCTTAAAAATATTACATTTTAAAATCAAAAACAAAAATATTTTTAATTAATTTCAAGAATTTTTAATTTGACAATAAATGTGTGTTGTCCATTTATGATTCAGAGTATTTTGATCAATAATAATTTCTCACCCAGTTAATCATTTGTTGAAAGCATTTGATGTTTTGCTAGACTTGCTACCTAAGTTTAATAATTTTTTTCTGAATTGAATAAACCAAAGGATCCATATTATAAATATTTATAATAAAATAATATGGATTGATTAAT
>JAPDSC010121850.1:0-15829 GCA_026290005.1 Latrodectus geometricus | reverse complement strand
ATTAGATACACTTAAACTTTTTAATAAGAAATCGTTAGGAAATCAAACTTACATCTAATTTTAATTTATATAAAATATTTCTAATTAAAATCATTAAACTAAATAAATATAGAAAATGAACAAAAATACTTGATTCCTTAAGCAAAGTTATTAAGAAAATCTACAAGGAATCAAACCTTTTTTTATTTGAATTAGAATAAAAATGAAAAACGAAAATCTGAAATCTTTCTATCACCAAAACCACAATAAGTGAAGTATTATACTCAACATTCGAATTACAAATGCCGAAGACTTCAAATTTGTCGATTCGATTTGATTTATCAAAATAAATACCATGTAAGCCATCGCAACGGACACGGTTTAACATAGCAACCAAAGGGGGGGGGGAAAAAGAGATTGGTAAAAATTTACTGTACGGTCGCTCTTGGCGATTTTTTAAAAAATCGCCAAAAATCTTGCCAACCTCGCCAATCTGCACAAGTGAAGTATGAAAATAAGTAAAATATTCCATTTTTCATTGGTTGGTTCCCAGTTTGTCAAAATCTCCCATTTTTTATTGGCAGGAATCCTTCATCTGCGATTAATCAGAATTAGTTGGATTGTCAGAAAATGTTATTTATCGCCAACTTTGGAAAATCACGCCAAGAGCGACCGTACAGTAAATCTGAGCCAAGAGATTTTATTGTTTTTCTTAATTTTTGCAATGGGAACTACTTTGATATACTCCCCCCAAATCAGATATTTGGCGACTTTTTTTCTCGCCAAGCAAAATATCTGTTTTTGGCGCCTTTTTTTCTCGCTAAGATGGGGCTGGCCACCAGACCTCGAAGCCCGATTTTCGATTTTTGAATTAGAAAAATTTTAAAAAAATTATTTATAAAACTTCTTCTCGAGATCGCTACTCGCCGATAGCTGATTCAGGGGTTGTACCAGTTCCTTTTCAGAAACAATGCTGGCGACCATCTTTTGGAAAATTTTCCGTTTTTTTTTTTTTTTTTTTTTTTATTGTACTGACACAAATGTTATATCATTGGAAAGAGCTTTAAAAAATAAACATCTTTTTCGCTTACGGCTTTTTCTTAATTTCAATATCTTCTGAGATAACAGCAACTTTCGAATTCATATATCCGTTGGGGAAAAAAAATCAGACGGTTTTTTTTTATTTTTTATAAAGTTTTTGTTCTTCAGTTTTTGTTTCTTAATTTGCATTATGGTGTTGCTATTATTGTGATTTGTTGCTATCATTTATTTTCAACTTATTAAATCGATTTATAACAATTCATTTCTTTTTTGTAGCTTTAGCTTGCTGTTTTGATGACACATTAAATTTTTTTTTTCAGAATTGCATTTTTTATAAAGTTTTTGTTTCTTAATTAGCATTTTTTTTATAAACTTTTTGTTCTTCCTTTTTTGCTTCTTAATTAATATTAATCGCAGTTTTTTTGACTCACTGATATTATTATTTGTTTTCAAATAACGTTCGATTGTAACATTTGATTTCTTTATTCTAACGTTAGTTTGCTGTTTTAACGATACATTAAATCGATTAATTACAATTCATTTTTTTTTGTAGCTTTAGTTTGCTGTTTTCATGACACATTAATTTCTTTTTTTTTTTTTCAGAATTGCATTTTATAAACTTTTTGTTTCTTAATAAATATTAATCATGGTTTTTTGACTCACTGATCGTGTTGCTATTATTTATTTTCAAATAACGTTCGATTATAACAATTGATTTCTTTATTGTAGCGTTTTCTTCAGTTTGTGTAATCATTCTTCTGTTGGTTGCTTACCTTTTGCTTTTCAGATTTTAGAAGAAATATGCCGCAGCCCCCTCGAAAAAAGAAATGCTTGGAAAATAAAAAGCGACAAGAGAGAGAAAGAAGTCGAAGAAGGAGACAAGAAGAAACCACCCCAGAAAGAGAATCAAGACAACGACAGGATGCAGAAAGAAGTCGAAGAAGGAGACAAGAACAAACCACTCCAGAAAGAGAAGCAAGGCAGCGACATGACACAGAAAGAAGTCGAAGAAGGAGAGAAGAAGAAACCACCCCAGAAAGAGAATCAAGGCAGCGAGAGGACGCAGAAAGAAGTCGGAGAAGGAGAGAAGAAGAAACCACCCCAGAAAGAAACTCAAGACAGCAACAGGTGAGAGAAATTAATCAAAGAAGAAGAGAAGAAGAAAACACCCCAGAGAGAAACTCAAGACTGCAGAGAGTTACAATTGCAACAACTACTGCTCGAATGCGTCTCTGGAGGCATTTAGAAAATGCGGCATTCGATTATGAACCATCATCTGATTATGCTACTCATCCTTCGTGTCTCATCGGCTCAATGTCGCAAACTTGCCAACACTGTGAGGCGAAGAAATGGAAAGGTGAAGCCCCAGGTATGTGCTTCAGTGGAGGAAAAGTTCGATTATCACCGTTAATAGATCCTCCTGAGCCCCTACGCACTTTCCTCATTGGCCAGTCTTCACAGGACAAACACTTCCAAGCTAATATCAGACGCTACAATTCCTGTTTCCAAATGACCTCTTTCGGCACAACAAAAGAAATTAGAGAGCCTGGATACATGCCAACATTTAAAGTTCAGGGTCAAGTTTATCATCGCATTGGCAGTCTACATCCCCTACCAAATGAAGAGTCCAAATTTATGCAAGTTTATTTCGTTGCCAACAGAACAGAACAGGCGCAGAAACGTTGTAGGAATGTTCCAGAAACCAGAGAGGACATAGTACTTCAGTTGCAATATATGCTTCATCATGAAAACTCCTACGTCCAAAGCTTCAAATCGGCCATGGAAAAGATCAGTCCTAAATTAAAACTCCTTATTTTAGCCGACAAAACCCCACGCGGTGAGCATGAAAGGCGGTTCAACGCTCCGACATCATCAGAAGTGGCTGTAATAATGGTTGGAGAACAGCATGGGGCAAGAGACATAGTTTTAGAAGAAAGGAGTGGCACCATCAGAAGAATTGCCGATACCCACAGGTCTTACGATGCACTACAGTACCCACTTCTCTTTTGGCAGGGGGAAGATGGTTATCATTTTGATTTGCGCCAAACAAATCCAACTACGGGAATGCCACAAACAAAGAAGATTTCTGCAATGGACTTTTACGCTTACAGGATCATGATGCGCTCCTCAACATTCAACATTTTACTGCGAAGCAAAGACCTGTTTCATCAGTTTATTGTGGACATGTATGCCAAGATTGAATCCGAAAGGCTGCGATACATTCGATTGAACCAGAAGACGTTGAGAGTGGAACAATATGCCCATTTAAGGGATGCCGTTATGAATGATGGAAATGTTGCTGACATGGGACAGTTAGTTATTTTACCGTCCAGCTTTACAGGGGGGCCCAGGTACATGCACGAAAGGACCCAAGATGCGATGACCTATGTGCGAAACTACGGTAGACCGGACCTTTTCATCACCTGCACCTGCAACCCCAACTGGAAAGAGATACAAGAAGAACTTTTCGATGGACAAAAGCCCCAGGATCGCCATGATTTGTTGGCAAGAGTCTTTAATCTCAAGCAAAAGGCACTCATCAGTCTTATCACAAAGGCGAAGATTTTTGGTGATACTCGATGTTACATGTACACGATAGAGTGGCAGAAGAGAGGACTTCCTCACGCCCACATTCTGGTTTGGCTGAAAGACACCTTGCACGTCCATAGGGTCGATGATTTCATCAGCGCAGAAATCCCGGATCCAGAAGAAGACCCAGACCTCTTTACCACGGTCACGAAACAAATGGTGCATGGCCCCTGCGGACGCATAAATCCCCGCTCTGTTTGTATGAAGGATGGAGTCTGCACGAAGCGATACCCTCGCCAGTTCTTGAAAGAGACGCAGACGGGACAAGACGGATATCCACTGTATCGTCGTAGAAGCCCTGCAGATGGAGGTTTTACAGCAAGCATCAATCTACGAGGATCAGAAGTTTCGGTGGACAATGCCTGGATCGTTCCTTACTGTCCACTACTATCCAAAATTTTTAACGCACATATCAACGTTGAGTACTGCAATTCTGTCAAGTCCATAAAGTATGTATGCAAGTATGTCAATAAAGGATCCGACATGGCTGTATTTGATGTCACCAGTGGAGCCAATGAACTGAATGAAATTCATCAATATGAGATGGGAAGATACATTAGCAGCAATGAAGCAGTGTGGAGAATACTCAACTTTCCAATCCACGAACGTCATCCCACAGTCGTTCATCTAAGCGTCCACCTTGAAAATGGCCAGAGAGTGTACTTCACTGAAGAAAATGCTGCTGAACGGGTCCAGGCACCCCAGGAAACAACGCTCACATCTTTCTTCAAGCTGTGCACCCAAGATAACTTTGCTCGCAATTTACTTTACAACCAAATTCCAAAGTACTACACATGGAACAGCATGAACAAGAGTTGGAACCGCCGTAAACAAGGACAAATTGTTCCAGAAGAAACAGGAATCAGGTCTACTGATGCCCTTGGCCGTGTCTACACCGTCCATCCCAACAACTCCGAATGCTTCCACCTTCGCCTATTACTACATGAAGTTAGAGGCCCAACATCATTCACGGATTTGAGAACCGTTCAAGGAAGAGTCTGCAACACTTTCAAAGAGGCCTGCCAACTTCAAGGACTTCTGGAGAATGACGAACACTGGAACACGGCGTTAGAAGAAGCAGCTGCATCTCGATCACCCAAGATGATGCGTAATCTGTTTGCTGTAATGCTTCAAACGTGCTCCATGTCGGGCCCTGAACAGTTATGGATGAACCACAGGGAGAACCTGTCTGAAGACATACTGCATCAAGCAAGGATCCAGCAGCAGAATATGGACCTGGACTACAATGACGACATCTTTAACAGAGCCCTAATCTACATTGAGAACAAGATAATATCTCTAGGAGGATTGAACCTGAAAAGCTTTGGACTTCCCCAACCTAACAGAAACAGCGATTCTGCCATCTCCAGTGAAGTAATTAGAGAACGAAGTTATAACATGGATGTGCTCGCAGCTTATATACAGGAGAATGAGCCTAAATTGGTCCAAGACCAAAAAGAAGCCTTTGACAAGATTACTAGAGCAGTTTTTGATAGGCAAGGGGGTATATTCTTTTTGGATGCTCCAGGCGGAACCGGGAAGACGTTTCTTATCAACCTTATTTTGGCAAAGGTGCGGCACAGAAATGAGATTGCCCTGGCTGTCGCTTCATCCGGCATTGCTGCTACACTCTTGACAGGTGGTAGGACTGCTCACTCGGCGTTCAAGTTACCTTTAAATCTGACAAGCACAGAGACTCCAACGTGTAACATCCCAAGGAATTCAGGAAAGGCAAAGGTTCTACAGGATTGCAAGCTCATCGTTTGAGACGAGTGTACCATGTCCCACAAAGCCGCATTCGAAGCATTAGATGTCACCATGAAAGACCTCAGATGGAACAATGACAGAATGGGAGGCGTCGTAATGGTTTTGGCAGGCGATTTTCGACAGACGCTACCAGTTATTCCACGTGGAACGAGGGCAGATGAAATGCAGGCCTGCATAAAATATTCTTACATCTGGAATGGCATTCAAACACTTGGATTATCGACTAACATGCGAGTTCATCTCAACGGTGATCCCTCTGCCCAGCAGTTTGCAGATAATCTACTGAAACTAGGAAATGGAACCCTTACTTCAGAAAATGAAGATGGATATGTAGCGATGCAAGGCATTGGAAGGATTGTGACTACTGAAGAAGAACTGAAAGAGGCTGTTTTTCCGAATGTGATTCACCACTTCACTGATCACGCATGGCTGTGCGAAAGAGCAATTCTTGCCCCAACAAACGAAGCCGTCAGTGTTATCAACAAGCAACTTTTACAGAACTTACCCGGAACTCTTCATATTTACAAATCTATAGACACGACATGCAATATTGACGAGGCTGTCAACTATACGACAGAGTTTCTCAACAAATTAGAGCCACCTGGAGTACCCTCCCACATATTGGACTTGAAGGTTGGAGCACCGATAATTCTCCTCAGGAATCTGGATCCGCCTGCACTTTGCAATGGAACAAGACTTTCTATCAAGAAACTGATGCCAAATATTATAGAAGCCACCATCATGACCGGACATGCTGCAGGCGAAGATGTGTTTATTTCAAGAATTCCTATAATCCCTTCCGATCTCCCGTTTCAGTTTAAGCGTCTACAATTCCCTGTTCGTTTGAGTTTCGCGATGAGCATTAATAAGGCACAAGGACAATCTCTCAAAGTTGTAGGGCTCGACCTCCGTAAGCCGTGTTTCTCCCATGGTCAACTGTACGTGGGTTGTTCAAGAGTTGGTAATGTCGATAATCTACACATCTTAGCTCCGAATGGAAGAACATTAAATATAGTTTATCCCGAGGCTCTCTAACGAAAAGGACAATCTAAAGAAAAATTATTGCCACTCTCCCAAACTAACTCTGACTGTCATGCTTTAAATGATGATGTTATTGTTTAGTGCTCTCTTGAGAGCATGAGCAATAATCCGAATGGTGCTGCTTCCCAGTGCTACAGTACCAACAGACATTAATCGGTAAGGGTCCCTTGCGACCCCAGACCGAGCTCCACAAACATACACAAACACTCTCCTCTTCTAATTCATTGTCATCTAAGTTTAACTTACACTTAAATTAAAAATTTAATTGGTTCTCAACTCCAAATTTCCTGTAAGCAGGATGTTTTATTTCATCCATGTTTTCGTTACTTTTTATTTTTTCTGTACTGTACTCTCTATCTTTCCCTTTCAACTCTTTCCTATCTTTGATTTTGAATTTTTTATGTTTTACTTTTCTTTAAACTTCAGACCAATGATTATAACCACATGACTACGGTTTCCTAGCATGTGCTAATATGAGGTCTGTTCTCATTTAAACTAATTTTTTAACAGATGGCTCATGGTTAGGATATATTGTTCCTTTTTATCGACGGGGAATGTTGTGTGTAGGGGGGGGGGAGAGAGAGAGACTGTCTACATGTCCTACACTACTATTCCTGCGCTATTCACTTATCTGCCTTTTCTAAATGCACGGGCAACGCCGGGCGGGTACAGCTAGTATTCAATAAAAAAAGATAAAAATAATTTAGAATTTATAAACCGGAAAAGCTTGAAAAATGTTGAAAATTATTTAGGGAACAAATGACATATAATTAAATTTTACTTAATTATATGTCATTTGTTCCCAATAATTGAAAGATTTTATTTTTGAAAAATTAAAAACAAATTTAAAATGCGTTGAAATTGTGTAAAAATCCAAAAGAAATGTGAGACATATATAATACTTTACTGTGAAAAGTAATTTAAAAGCATTTATATGAGTAAATGATATCTATAATAGAAGTGCTTAAATACATATTTATTTGTTTATAAAAAGATTGTATGAAGAAAATAGCGTTCTATTTGTATAGCTCATATCGTAGTTGAAATAAATTTTTTTAAGGTGGATAATTTTGAATTGTTATTTAAAAAGAAAATCTAGTGGACATTCCAGTTGATACATAACAAGTACTTTGAAATGAAACTTGTTCCATAAATAATTACGTATTTGTCAAGAGGAAGTGAAATGAACTAAGGGCAATGTTCGGATCAGTTAACTAGACTCAATTAACTTGAAAGTGGATTTGCATTATGATGATAAAGGCAGTTAAATTCCATTAGATGAAATCAGATACATAGAAAACTTCACATAAAGGGATTTTTCAAAATATCTCAAAGAAATTATTTCTATTTTAAAATTCTTTAAATTGAAATTTTGGCATAATAAAAGAATTTTTATTACTTAAAAGAATCCACACAAAAAGATTAAACAGTAGATCACGTAAAGCAGTTTTTAACTGGGGAAGTTAAACGATGAGATAGAGGTTTTCAAAAGCAGAAAAACGAATCTTACATTTTTCGAATTGAACCTTTCAAATTTTTTTACGAATGAGGAATTAATAATAAAAAATATAAGTATGATTAAAATGATAACAGAACACACACACATACAGAGTGTTGATAAGATAGTAAGTATAAGATGATAATAGGAACAAACCTAAAATGAATTGACATCTTACATTTTAATTGATTTGTAATTCATATAATATATAAATTATATGAATATATTTATAATTTTATAAATAGTATATTAGTATAAAAACTAAAATAAATCTGTATGAAACATTGATAAGACCTGTGACCCTTTACGGATCTGAATGCTGGGTGCTTAACAAGGCAGAAGATCTACGGTTGATTTTCGAAAGAAAAATATTGAAGAAAATCTTTGGACTACTAAAAGAAAATAACATACAAAAATTTTATACAACCATGAAATCTATAAACAATTTTTTTGTAAACGATTTCCACATCTTAAAAATAGAAAATACTTTCCATATTAGATGGCTAAGCCATATTTATAGACATCATGATTCTTTCCCCCACAAAAAAAAGAGGGAAAACACCTAAAGAAAAGGCTCTTTACTAGATGGTTAGATATTGTGAAAAAAAGACCTTAAACTGTTAGGAGTGAACCGATGGGAAGCTATTGCTCCGGATATGGTCAGGTGGAGTAAGTTTAGAAAGGCAGCTTTGGCCTATAACAGGCTGTAGCTCTTATGAAGAAGAAGAATAAATATAAAAATACATTAAAGTTATATAATTTACAACAAAGATTAAACGTACAAAAGATGAATAAATGAAATTATTCATATAATCAACTGAATTAGCGTTTTAACAATGTATTTTAAATGTACACTGATGCTCTTCTGTTTTATAATATTAATTACTAATATTTAACACTAGAACAACTAGAATAATTTAAGAAATGAAATTTTTTTGGTGAAAATATAGATATCACTCGATTTAGCGATTTTAAGTAGAAACAATTATAATTAAGGCTAAAACTTCACGTAGTTACCTACGAAATTATTTTAAATAAGTTTTCCATGGTTGAGAATGGAAAGTTTAATTTAAAGTTATTTACATTTCGAAAACATCACTTTAAATTAGAATCACTACTTAAATATATAATCTATATTTACTAATGGTTAAAAATGTCGAACTGTATTTTGATGTGAATGTACAAAAATATTTTCAAGATTCGATGATTTATGTAATACATCTTTACAATTTAGTAACATTTGTTAAATTATATTCATTTCTCTATTCAGTACTGCACATTCTAAATATTGCGTCATTCATTATTCTACATAACTATAGTTTTAGATTAATATTCTACAAAAGAAAAAAAATTAAAATATTATTCTTATTAATTTTAAATGCAATTTGATGTCAGATTAGATGAAAAACTATAAAATTAGTAATGACTTAAAATTACAAAAAAAAAAACTAACTTTTAAAAAATACAGATTTTAGTTTAACAAAGTCACAACATGTATATGCAAATATAAGCTGTTTCAAATACGGTTAGTATAATTAACAAAGTATATATCAATGATATCTAATGCAATCTATGGAATGAAATAATATCTATGCATTTTTTCTTTAAAATAAGCCTAACAATCTAAAACGAATGGTTAACATTTGTAGACTCGTAATAATTATTTGACGTGGTACAATGTTCAAATTACCATAAACTATATGAATTCATTGGTACAATTTGCTTCAGTTTTTAGAATAGTTAGATTACACAAAGTAAACCTGATTCTAGTTACCTATTAATATTTCAACAACTCAGCATATTTTATTTGACAAAATCACAAAAACTCCAGATCTTGTGATTGATCACCGTGTCGTTCAAGGATAATTAATACCTGTATCCAGCGACATAGCAATGCCAAAAAGTGTAAATGAGTTAATACCTCTTCAAAATTAAGCATAAAAATAATGAGGGAAATCTGAAATTAGTTTTGAGGAATTAAATTAAGTGGGAGAATTTATACTTCCTTAAACATTTCTCGCTATGCACGTGTATTTACAGTTTGCTTTAGAATGATGTATGTTGCATGGATTATTTTTCAAAAGAAAATTCATTTACTATATCATTAAAATGGTTCTAACGAACATAGTCAAGATTTAGTAACTGCAATTCAATGACAATGTATGTTTATGACATAGCACTAGTTAGACTTAATGAACTTTAGGTAATTCTTATTGTGTTATACCTAGTTGTGTTTGTACAGTGTTCATTCTTAATCAAGTAAAACTGAATTTTGCTCTTTTTCAACAATAGCGGTTTCTTGACATAAGTACTTCTTGTGTTCAGGATTAAAAAGAATTCAAACTAATAAAGCAAAACTAATAACCTTAACTAATTATAGTAAAAAAAACACCGATCTAATTTTTGTATAGTTAAAACTTTTTGTTTAATCTCGGATACTACAAATAAATTGTTTTTTATTATGAACAGCATAGAAGATTCCTCTGCAATATGGATGTTAAAATCAAACCTACGAGCAGAATGTTAAGTATTTTCGACTTACTCTTTTGCTCGTAGACTTGATTTTAACACCCATATTGCAAAGCAATCTTTTATGCCTTTTATAAGGGTCATTTGATTATCAATAATAGCAGCGTTAAAGATTTAAAGAAGGTAGTACATTAATAAAAAAAATGCTTCCAGTAAATACAAAATTAATTTTAAAAGTTACTATAAGCTTCTGCATATTATAAACAAATAGTTTTGTTAATATATGTTTTTGAAAGATGCACGATTTGAGAAATTATTTTTTAAGTTTATAATTAAATTTTCTTTTACACAATTTCTAGAAGTAAGTACATCTGGCAACAGTTTTTAATATTATTTTCACGTCATATAGATAAATTTAATAATATGAAATAAATGTTTAAATTTTATTACAAATTCAAGATATTCAAGATATTATTTCAAAAGTTTCATATATTTGGCATATATAATTTACTTGCATCATGTATAAAATTTCACTTTTGAAACTAAATCTTTTTTAAATAACGATATTTAAGATCAAACCTAATGAAATTGAAATTAACGTTATATGTATATATATTAACGTTAAAAAATTAGATTAATGTGAATAATGTCATATATTTATATATATATTCTCTTTTTCCCCCGATCCTTTCAAATAAATATAGATTCCAAAGGGAAGAGTAAATGCAACACGAAATACAAAACATACAAACAATGCGATACAAATTTCACATAGCATGCGATTAATTTGAACAACTAATTATAATTAAGAACAAAAATCCATAACCCTAACTTTTCTTTTATATTAATAAAATTTCAGTGTTCAACAGAGCTACTACACTCACATAATGCCATAAAATATTGCAGCATTCATACAAATTACAATATAAAGTATAATATAGCAGGAAAACATTTTTAAAAGACTCAAATTTGAGTTAATAAGAGTTTAGGTACTACATGTCACAATATATTATACTCACTTATTTGCGTTTAAACCATTTGTAAAGGCACTCCCAACAGAGATGTTTCAAATATGTATTTGTAAGTAGTTATAATTCTCGGATGAATCAATTTATATTTGGTTCCATAAAACAGAAATAACAATAATCCATATTTGAAGTTAAATCAAATGCAAGCTTTAAGGAGTTCAAAAATATAAGTATAATATTAGGCACAATCTCTTTGACTTGGAAACATGGACACATCAGAAAAGTTGTTCCAAAGTCCACGCGCGCCGGCAGGAAATGGAGGTTAGATTACTTTCCATTCCACCTTTAGAGGTAAGCGTTATCAGGGAAATATAAAAGGAGCCGTTAGAACCCGCAAAGCCTTATCAGTGGGATTTCGCAATAGGTACACGAAATCTTGATTGCAAGCACTAAAAGCTTTTAAAGGAGTTAAAATTGAAAGTTTAATATGCAGGAGAACGTGATTAAGTAAAATAAAATATACTGTTAAACAGAATATTAGTAGGCTATAAAGATGAGATTTGAAAGATTTACATAAGTTTAATTAGAATAAAAAAAAAAATTAGATAATCATTTCATAGAAATTTTAAATCCACTTTTGATTTTAAAACGGGTTAAATGAAAAGAGTACTAGGAAATAAAAAAATTACTAAGAGTACAAGAAAAAATTCACAATCCTCGAGTGAAATTTTATTTATTGATTTAATTATATCCGATTGCTATACAAAACTTTAATTTATTGATTACATTATCAAATAACTAATTGATCGATGTGTTAATCTGTAAATTAAAAAAAATTGCTTCATTTAACGTCATCTAAAGGGTATTTTCCAATAATTCGTTTCATCATTGATATTTAAATTTAATAACGTCTGGAGCTCTTAATTAGTATGGTAATTTATTCAGTGATGCAGCCCTATTGCAAAACATTTTAAAGAAGATTCCTTGCAATTTTTTGTAGCATATTTCATTGTCTCGAATTAATTTCTCGTGGAAAATATTAATAACTTGCTATTTAACGTCAGCCTTAATATTGACGGGAGAAGTGAAATACTATTACGAAAACCTTGACAAAAAATAATAGACGCTATCGAATTCAATTAGCGTCTAACAGAAAAATTTATATGCTAACTGTTACTTGGTAATAGGTTTAGAAGCAATTTTTTTGATAACTTTCTGAAGGCCGAAAATGGAGCTATTTAATATGCAATGACAGAAAAGAAATGATACATTAATGAAACAACTAAAGATTTTAAATATTTGGTGACCAGTGTGAAATTTTTTTTATTTCAATTTTAAAAATTTTATAAAAAAAATGAGACAGGCTTTTTTTTATGTTGTTTATATTATCAATTAGGAAACACATTATACGTTTTAAGATAGGCAACTTTCATAACGAAAAAAAAAAAAATTGTGGGAACTATACACGTGCATAAAGTAAAAAATACACATGTGATAAATTGCAGTTCAGAAAAAAATGGCGCAAAAGAAATTGTATAAGAACTTTAATTCTTTAACACCTCTATATGTATAGAATGATCATCGAATCTGATTCTTTCCCAATTTCCTTGCATCATCCAAAGCTCCATTGAAAGTTGAATTTATTTTCATCTGAGTGTAGAATATTTCTCAATAATTTCAACTATTAAATAAAAACTTTTTTTATAAATCTTTTATATTGATGCAACTAATGAGCAGCTTCTGAATTGAGCTAGATCTATGAAATCTGGTATTATTAAAAACACGTTTAATAGTTTCAGGAGTTGAGATACCAGTTCCACATTTCAAGGATATTAATAATTATTACTGGATAACAAAAGAACACTCTCCAAGAAGCCGGAGGGATACCAAATAACATGTTAGCATTTCCTGAGTACTTTCTATAGATAATTGGCTTTAATTATATTTTACAAAAAACACATTTCCCAAAATTCTCAAGAATTTATCGGAACAGAATGCATGTGAAAAACAGAAATGCTATTCCTGTTTTTCATTGTTTAATAGTTTACACTAATATATAAAAATATATTATTTTAAGCACGCCACAAAACGTCAACTAAATAATAATTTTTTATAATTTTTTTGGTGACAGTTAACTGGTCATTTTAGCAAGTGATTTTTTCATAGTAATGTGATGTGATGACTTTGGAAAAGAACGTGTTATTTCTAGAATTGACTCCCGCTTCAAACTTACACAATCCTCACTGAAAGAATGTTAAATAAAAAATATGATTAGATTCAAAGCCATGAATATCATCGGCAGAATTGTAGGATTATTCCGATTAATTTTCATCAGCTTCGTTAGGAACAATTAACACAAATATTTAAATTGTATATTTATTATTTACAAATTTTTTGAATAAATTAATTAGCAATTTCTGCAAGACTCCACATATCTCGTTTGGACATGAAAGCATCAAATATTCATCAATTGTACATTATGCAAAAGAATCATTGAATACTAAAACAAATATTTTTTATATAAACAATATTATGATATACAGTAAGAATATTTATAAAAAAAGATTGAGTACATCATTTAAGAGAAACCTCACACAAAAATACTTAAATTATAATTAACATAAAAACACTTATATTTATTAACGAACAATGTAAAATTACTTATCAAAAAATGAGAAGTTTTTGGATAATTATAAATAAAATAAGACATCCTATAATTACGAAACATCTCTATCATTCTTATGACATTCGAATAGTACAAATTATATTTACGCATATATTAGGTAGAACACATGAAAAATCCACATTTCTTCTCACTGATTATAAAGAGAACTGCAACATCTCAAACAACATGCCTGATACAGAGCTTTCAAATATTCGTGGAACAAAGTGGCAGAGTAATTGCGGAAAAGGAAATACCGCGAACAAATAATGATTAAAAAAAAGACAACGAAACAAATATTTAAATTATTTTTGAGTGCAAAAGGAGACTTATAAATGCAATTATTGCTTAATAAACCGCAATTTTCTGAATTCACACACCAATCTTAATCGAGAATTTACTGTTTTTGTGTATTCATAATCAAATATTGCATTGTGGTTTGTAAGGCTAAGAACACCTATCTTAAAATTAAAAAATACCATTTTGCAAATAAGCATCTTTATTTCTAAATTAAATATTAAAATGTCGCTAATTATTAATAAACATAAACTTAACTAAGTATTAAAATATGTCATATTTTCATATTAAATGATTAATGTGTTTATAATTTTTTATTGTAATTATAAAGGAAAGTTCAAAATATTAACACCGAATATAAAGTAAATTTACATAAAATATTTCATTCGCTGGTTTGAGAATATGTGCAATGAAAATTAGTCTCTTTGCAATTTGAACTTCTTTAATTATGCAGTGCATTTGGCAACACCTAGCTGTTATATGATATTTAAATATCCACCCCATACTGTCTTTAGAGAGGGATTTCATAAATAGTTCTAAGCTCAGTTTTAATAAATTCTTTTTTTTTATGCTTTTTAATAAAACTTCAAATAAAAACATATACTTTTCTTATCAAATATCATATGGATTTAATAACTTTAAATATAAATTTTCTATTTATAATTTAAAAAACTAAAATATCCGTACATACAGCTTTGTAACATTGTACCTTTATAAATAACTTTGTAAAAATTAAAAGGAAGAGAAATTTTTATATCCTTACAAAAGTCAACTTAGACTTCCGATGTATTTTTATGTCTTTTATATTATGAGCAATAAATATTATCCCATTTCAACTACGCCTCTTTCAAGTTGCCATCAGCATTTTGATAAGCTTCCTTACTAAGAATTAATTTCGCAATATTATTTCACTGAGACTTTTTTTCCCCTCTGGGGATACATAATGAAGAGATATAAAATCAAATTTTGGACAGTATCACTACAGATCATTATTATATCTGACAATAATAGAGGAGAGATATTATAAAAATAGGGAAAACACATGTTAAACGATCAATCTTTATTTTCTTAATAGTTTTTTTGAAGTTCGTTTTCACGTGTTATTAAATTGCGAAATAATGCGTTATGTGAAATTAATCATATTTACAGAAAAATATAATTTTGTTTTCTTTTAAAATAAAATAATTTAAAGTTTTTAATTAAAATCCATGAGAATATGAATTTGGAATATATAAAATCATCAAGAAAAAAGGAGTTGGATTTATTGATCATCCATTCCGCTAATAACTTCAAGACATGTGACTCTTCAGCATAACTTTATGAAGAATGGGGTTGTAATCCGAACAAATCAATTAGATATTATATCATCAACATGACTGAGTATTATTAACATTTGAAAAAAACGTGCTCCCAATATATAAATGAAATTTTATAGATTTTAAAATATTAATACATTTATTACGTCACATTCTATTTAAATAAAAAAGTGCTGTTTCAGTGTAATCTTAAAGTATTTCT
>JAPDSC010121846.1:23534-33947 GCA_026290005.1 Latrodectus geometricus | reverse complement strand
ATAGAAAATTAGAATTGATTAAATTTAGTTAAATATTTTATGGAACTAAAAAAATTCAATTGTACAGATTTTTTTTTTTTTTTTTTTTTTTTTTTTTTTTTTTTACTATGATATTTCACAATTATTTTCATTTCGCTGCTAAAATATTCCGATAGTTAATTCGTAAATCTTAATTTCTTATAAATGCTAACTTTTGAAAACAAAAAATTTTTTAGAATTAATTTGATGCCTAACTCACAGATAGAAATGTGTTTAAATCGAATAGAAACTAGTATTTTACAATTGCTTATATATTAAATATTCATTATATGAATTAGTTTTTATATTTTTTTCGAATAATTGATTCCCATTTTCATAAAATTTAGTTTTTAATTTAATTGAATTCATTAATCTTCATGTGAAATATTAATGCTGTTAAATTTAAAAATTACATATCCTTCGCATTTCTTTTTTTTTTTTTTTTAAATTTAATTTTATTTTTTATTTTAGGAAAAGATTTTTATCATATTAAATTAATTTATTAAAATTATTAATTAAAATGAATACTATGCCTTCAAAGAGATGCAAACTGAAATATCTCTTAAATAGCATAAAATAAAAATAAATGTGTATTAACTATATAAGTTTTTTATGAGAAATGCTTAGAATAGAATATCTTAATTGCTCAGTCTTAGTTGTTTGCGCTTCAAACCTTTTTCTCATTACTGTGTATGCAATAACATATGATATTGTTGTTTATTTCACTTATCAGCGAAAGTTAGTTTGAAAAAAGACATATAATCGAAAATCTAATGAGTTTGTTTTGATTTAATAATGAAATTCTATATATATAAAAATTTCCTTTTTAATATTTCGATTGATTACACAAATTTAATACTTCAGTTTCCAGTGCATAAATTGCAGCGTGGATTTCCTTAGATCATGATTGATTTTCGAATAGTTTTAGGTTTGTTTATTTATTTTTCCCGGCATTTCACTGTGATTCTCTTAAATATAAGAGTGATTCTTCATGAACTGCATTGCATCCTCTTTGATTAAAAGATAAGAGATCTTCCCGCTGAATCTCTTTGCTTTCTCTTTTAGGTGATGCCAGCTTAGAAAATAAATTTCCGAAACCTGAAAACAACAATCGCCCTCGCCTTATCACCATCTCCTCATTTTGTGTTATCTTCATCTTGATATTCGTCGGCTATCATCAACCATGAACGGCCACTCAGATCAGTTTACGCTTCTGAATGAACGTGAAAGCTCACCTAGAGTTCCGGCATTCGCTCTTACAGGCATCAAGACAGAACAAAGCTACTGGTCAACGGACTTGTTGTATCCGCCGTCAACTGTGTTTAAAAGTTACGATCCTATTTATGAAACCTACGATGCTGCTGGTTCAGCAACAAACTCTTACACAAGTTTTGATCCTGTCGAGATTAATACTACACTGCCACCCAATTTGAATGTCTCAGAGAGCCCGAATTACAATTACGAACCAACATTCTTCAAAATGGACTACAATTTGAATTCTAATGTCTGGGACTCTGGGATTGATTCTCCTACACCTACATGCCTGACAATTACTCCCCCAAAGGAACGTATGAATCTTCGCTATCCTATTAATGAAATAGGCAACAGCAATACGAATAATTCTGGTAAGCCAATTTTCTATATCTATAATTTGAATGTAAAAATTACAACTAATTTGTAAATTAAGGTTCAATACTAAATTAATTTGAACGTTTAATGGAAATTAATTTAAATATGAATATATAAGTAACATTTAAGAATATATAATAATTATAAGCGAAAAGAATAATTTATCTGTGGGTAGTTTTAAAAATTTGTTCACTTACTTTTTTTTTGTTCCCTGATGATAAATTAACTCTGTGGTTAGTTAATAGTGTTTTCTTTCATATCCGTTAAATTTGGGTTCGAATTCAAGTGAAATCGATTCTTTTTCTGAAATTACTGCAATCCCCAAAGTACTTTTGAATGTGAACACGATATTTGAAAATCCTACTCATTTAATCATTTTAAATGACACGATTTGCGAAGTTAATAATCGTATTATTTTTATTAAAAAAGTCTACAAATATTCGATATCTTTAAATATTAAAGTAACACTAAATACCTAGAAAAAAGGTTATATAAGTAATTTTATTTTAAGAGATTCATTTATTTAAAGCAGTTTAATTTGGCGTTTATTTTTCTGAAATCAAATGAAGCAGGTTATCATTTTTATGCATGATTTATGCCCTATTCTTTTAAAAATTAATTTGCACTCTAAATAGTCTATGCTCTGAGGTTAAATTTACTAGTTCATGGATTCCAATCGATTCCTGTACTCAAATGTTTGTTGTAAATCTTTACCTAATTTTAATTTCTTCCTCGGTTACAAGCAGGATATGGCAAATGCTGTCAAAGATTTTTTTTTTTATTTCAAACAAAAATAATAGATTTTATGCACTGTAATTGTACTAAATATTGTTTTACTATGAAGAATATTTCCGTTAATAATGACCTCAAATGATAGTAACAATCTCAAATTAATACCTGGAAAATCAAAAATGTTTGTCTGAAAATAATTTATATTTTGTTTCTTAAAAATGTAAATAAAAACGCTTGAAAAATGCATTAAATGCCATAATTGAATATAAATATGTTTAGCCTGCTTTTTTGATTAACACATTTTATTGTGTTTGTTGTATAGAAAAAGTTTTTATTGTATTTCTAAAAACATTTTGTTATGTCACTATGATGACAAGAGAATTAAAATATTAAATAAAAGAAAGTCTCTTTCCTTATGTTTGATGTAATGTAGATTGCTCGACATTTCGGAATTAATACCACCAAATGTGAATTAGTATTTGGCATCAATCTTTATTATATTTCTTGTTGCTATGCAATCATGGTTGCAGTTTCCTTCATCCATTATTTTCTGTCAATGGATTGCAGCTCCTCCTAAGTAATGAAAAGATAAGAGAAAGGGCACCCCGTCATGTTTTCGGAGACGTTTTTCTCGACCCCTTCAGAATCAATCACGCTATTGTGTTCACACTATTCTTGAAGGCCAACCTTCTCTTCCCCAGAACACCTTTTTACGCCCAACAACTTTCTATAAAGCGTTTCACAAGTTAAATTTTTATAGCTTGAAATAATTTATTTCATGGAAATTAATTATGATATATTTATATCTTTCTATGTTAGTTAAATTCATTCACACACACACAACAGTTTGGTTCGATTTATGACAATGGCGGGACTTTTATTGTTTGTAAAGTAATTTAAACTGGCTTTCGATTGATTTAGCTCTTATATTCAAAAACTCCTTATAGAATGACAAGCAAACCAAACTATTAGACTCAATTAGAAATTTTTAGACCACATGCTAATTTCATAAAAAAAGTTGAAATATCTTTGACATTGATTATTTTATGGTTAAATATAAATTAATTTATATTATATCCTCCCCCTAATATAAATGTTAGTAGGTGGATCATTTCACTAAAAAATCGATCTTAAAATAAATAATTTGATCAGAATATAAAATTTTTGTGATCATTTTTTTATATATATTTAAAAGTTAATCTGGTAGTATAATTCATAAAATTTTATTTTAATTGAGAGATTCTTTGAAAACTTTGCATAGTAAATATTTCATCTTAGGTTTTAGTAAGAAGGGTGTTATAAGCATGTGACCGCAAACTCAAAAGTGTTTTTATCCTTACTCTGTCACTAGTTGTTCTTCTTAATTTTCAACTAGTTGTTGAATTTTCTTCTTAATTTACAAACACACTTACTTTGTTTTCTACGAAAGTGTTATTGCATTTGTTTATCAAATTGTGTTTCTGTTGCTGAAATTGTACACCTTATCGCAATTCGCCGTTATATCAACAATAGAATAACCTTATCGTTGATTTACTTTGATAAGCATCATGCTCTAAAGCATATATAATGCCAAATATAAACTTAACGGAATTAGTGTGATAAATTACGAATTCATAACTTTAAAATTTGTCTTAAATTATTTACTACTTTTAAATAATCTTATTTAAAACCTCTTAACCAAATTAATGTCTTCAAAACTACAGAGCATATAACTATTTTAAAGTGGATCAGAATGAGTGAAATGGATTGTACAAGTTTTGGATCATAATTTTAATCATTTTCTTATTAGAACAGCACAAAAAAAAACTAAGTTGTATCATTTTTATTTTATCTTGTTTTTAGAATTACATTAATCCTAATTTATATAATCTAGATTATTTGTATTTTTAGATATTTTAATAATTTTGAAATAAGTTGTTTTCAAGTATTCCTATAAAGAAGTTGTATTATTACAACAACATATATATATATATATATAACTACTAATTGAAACAATTCTTTTAAAACGTTGGAGATATATAGTTCTCAAAGATTTATAGTTCGCGAAATCTTAAAGAAACAATCCCTTTAATTTTGGTCCCTATAGAAACTTTAATTTTACTAAAATCATACGTAACCGTATTGAAAAAGTGTAAGTACTTATTTTATTTACTAAAAAAAAATTTTTTTATAGGGAATTGGCAAAAATTTTACAAGCTAGATTCTATTTATGCAATGCTCATTAAATAATGAATTTAAATGTTTCTTAATGATAATTTTTAAACCTCCTTTTTAAAATATCATAATTTTGCTAAAATTATTTTATTTTTCTACATTTTTTACTTCGATAAATTCTGTATGACACAAGTCAAATTTATTTCTTCACAATCTCAAGCTTGTTTGACATTGTTTACTAATGATTATTCGTAACAATTTTAACCAATTACGTTTTTGAATATTCCTTTTTCCCCCTCATAAGATTTAAGTTCTTTCATTGTTTATAACTCTTCGAATTTGATGGGAGCAAGGGGAGACGTACCACTCCTCATTCTCAATTTATAATTCCCGCATTGAGTATCAACAGGTCACCAGGGATTAAAACAAAAATCTTAGTCAGTCCCATAATTCCTCGTTGCCTGACAAGATGGTCGGGGTTTTGTTATAACCACTTCAAGTGTGGATATTTATTTCCAATTCTTCTTATTAATTGATTTATATCTTGCGCAGTCTTCCTCTCCTTTTGTAACCCCCTAAGCTTCTTAAAGTGAAATTGTTTCTCGGAAACCTTGGATGATTTTACTGGAAGTGGATGGTGAGAAAAATATTGGAGTTTCAGTCGTAAATGTTTCATAGTTTCACCTATAGATCTGCTTTTGGAAAACAGTTGCTTCTGTTATTTATTTCGGAATGCTCAAGAGCATGAATGTCCCTTTCGTGGGATTTTTCAAAAATCTTGCGGTAAATTGCTTGAGATTTAATTCATGTAAGAGTTTTTAGAAATGAATTTTGTCTATATATATATATATATAATATATATCATATATAATATATAACAAAATATATTATAATCTTTCTTTTCATGACTAAATATAATTAACTTGAAGTCAGAAATAACATATGGATATTATATTAACAGATGTTCATTAGCATTGTAGGGAAACATTCTGTAAAATATTATTGAGCATCTATTTACTTAATATTAATGATTTTTGCTATACTTGTTTTTCTTCCCGCAAAATGTTCTTACGCTGTCTCTTTGAATTTTAGAAATAAATTAAAATATTACTCGTTAAATATTAATCAATGTTTAATGATATAATCAAAATTTTATTTACGTATCTTCAGACATTTCAAGTTAATGATGAAAGAATATTTTATTTTCTTGGTTATAGAGAAGTTTCCAGTTTTAGAAACACTTACAGGTGTTCCGGAATATTAGTCATATTTTCGCGACCCACATAACCCTCATTCCGATGTACGAAGGAGCCTTTGACTAATTTGAAGCTATTGTCCACTGTGTACTTATTTCAGTCCCTAAGAATGCAAATTTTACGACCCTGTCTGGTTGCACGGGTAGCAAAATCTGGCGTGCTTCAATACAATACCTAAGAATGTTTTTCTTCTGTTCCGAACAATCGGGATTGGGCGCCAATGACCAGTATTTACTTTAGACACCAAAATAGCCTTCCAGAGAATTTCTTTCTGGGGCGACACATTGTCGTTCGGCGTGATTCACATGTTTGTGCAACGACTTTGGAGCCACCGTTCGATATCTGTTGACACATGTGTGGATTTCACTACATTGTCTTAAGAATTTAGTGGAATACTATTGATACTGAAAGAAACATGTTCTTAAAAATTGTGGAAAAAATTAATGATCAAACTATTTTCTAGTAATTCTTTTAATTTTAATAGAACTTATTACAGAGCACATGCAAATGAGTAATCCTTCTTTTTATGAATTCATTATTTTCTTTTTAGATAAACTTCCTTAAATTACTTTTTTCTTTATTTCATCCTTCTGATTTAATTTTATGTACTTTTCATCTGTATGGAAATAATTTGTATGTATTGTGTTCAAACTTATCCAAATAATGGCTGAAAATAAGCAAGCAGTTTTTTTTATTGTAAAATTGTTAGATTTTCACTATTTCTTGCGAAATTTAAAATTAATCTGAAACTTAAAATTGAATGGAATGTGTATGCTTCATAAATAAATTCATTGCATACTTCCAGTTTTTTTTAAAAAGTTTAGTTTTTTTTTTATATATTTTTGAACTTTGCTCAAAGATTAATTATATTTATGTTTTTAATCTTTTTAATGACTTTGGTTCTTCTTCCACAAATTCCAAATTTAAACTTTCAAAAATTTAATTAAAGGAATAATAAGCATTAAATAGTGCTTTTTGGAAGTCATATCAATTATGGAAGTTTTTCTCCTTCTACATCCATTGTCGAATATTGTTTTCGGTTCATTTTTTAATATATATCTTTTTTTATATATATATATTTAGAAATAATTTATGGTTTTTAAAATATGAAAAAAATTCGTATTTGATATTATGGAGTAATAATTTCATTTAATTAGTGACCTATGTATAACATTAGAACAATTGTGCCGTTAAGGAATAAACTAAGGACCTTACAAAATATAATATATCTAAATTCTAATCTAGTTTTAGTATCATCTATGTCTATTAAATTTGAATTTTTGTTACCATATTTTAGTGACATGAACACGCGTTCCGTATAAGAAGATGACAAGCTCAATCTATCAATTATTGAACAATTTGAGTTGAATATTGCATATCTATCGGTGTGTGTACTTGGAAGCTCCCTTGGTCTCCCCCCCCCCCTCTTTTCATAGTAACACGTAAATTCTATTCACTTTTGTGAGAAAGTTATTTAGTCAATAATCTACTAGGACTATTAAAAAAGCTTTTTTCTGATTTTCAGTTTTTTTTAAAGTCTTTACATGGTGTATTTTTATTTACATTGTATAAAGTGTACCTTTTTAACACATATTTATTCTAGGTACCCTTGAAGCAGGTCTTTCTTCACCTATCTTTGATAATGTCAGCACACCTGTACCTGCATTTGAAAAACAATGTGCCAAATGTGGTTGTTACTTCAATTTAGATCTCTTTTGTAAAGATACCCAATATCATATGTTTTGCCAATCTTGTTATGAATCTGAAGCCACACCTCTTCGAGATATGCCCCGAAAAAAGAAAAGGAAAACAGTAAGTTTGATTTTTTTTTATTTGAAGTTCCTTGTTACAATTTCTAGCGTAAGATAATATTCTTTTTGATTAGGTTATTTTAGTTTTCAATTACATTTAATTTCTGTTCTTGTTTAGAGAAATAAGACTGAAAAAGTGCGTTGTGTGTTAATTTCCAATGTTAGCTGTATTAAGCATATTAAAATTTGACTTACATTTGTAAATAAAGCAGCTATTAAGTGAAATGAAATGCTTCAGAAATTGTCACTTGAATTTGGGTTAATGATTTTAAACTATTAAAAATAATACTCTCTTTCCCATCTAACTACTATTGAGTAGGATAAATTTTTATAGTTACATTTATCATATAAATTTTTAATCTAGCAAAGATGTGAGAAAGAATTTTATTGGTGTGCACTAATAGTATTTATTGGAAAATAGAGAAAACCCAACAAGAATAAACATAAAAAACATTAATGCGGTATTTTAGTCAATAATTGTTTTTTTAATATCCTTGTATTTATGATCAATTAATGAAAAAATAAAACATTGAAAGAGAGAGAGAGAGAGGAATATCTCTCCCGGCTAAAATGGCGGTTAAAGTCTAAAGTTTAATTCAAATAAGTGAAAAATTGTTTTTTCTAATCTATACAAAATGAGAACCAATGAACATTTCACACACTTGTAACTGAAGGTTTGTCTTAAAATTTCTGGGATGTCTGACCGAAGTTTGATAACTAAACTACGAAATGAATGTCCTAAAGAGAACATATAATTAAAACTGAAGATAATAGTTGTTATAACATTCACATTGCTTATAAATCAAATTACATTTTATATAAAAAGTTTTTTAACTAAGACATTTTAATGATATGCTCAACCGCTTTGATCTGATTGGTGGTTAGATTTGTTCACTTTAATTATTTTATTCTATTTATAGGTCGTCGAAATTGATGCATACTGCTTCAACTGCAGTACGCAGGTTACTCCATTATGGCGAAGGAATGATCGGAATGAGAAAGTCTGCAATGCCTGTGGGCTTTATCGAAAGTTACATAATGTAAGTATTCAAAATATTTTGAAGCTTTCAAATATGTAACTTAAAGTCTCATTTATTTGAAGAAAAATTTATAAAATGTTTATTTCCAAATAAAGAGAAAATTGGAGCAGAATTCCTTGTACCCGAACAACCTGAACAAAATTCTATTCTTTAATGATTAATCCCATATGACATGTCAAATGGTTGGAGTTTCTTTTGTATTTTTCTTGAATGATGACCGGGAAGATTGTATTACCTTTTTAGAGAATAGTAATATTAGATTAATATCGTTTTTTATTGGTGTAGGCAATAGCAATTTCTTACCTGACGTCCATTTTCTTCTCCTGGTTAATAAATTTTTTTAATAAAAATAATTTTAACAAAAAATAATTATTCAAATGCTCAATTTTATTTGATTTCTTGCTAGCTTTAAATTTCTCGTTGATAAATAACTTAAATTACACAATTGATACAAATACATAATTTTTTATTTCTTTTTTTAATAAGAATTAAAATATCTTGATGATTTTTAAATATTTAAAATTTTGAAACATTCGTCCAAGCAACGACATAAAGACAAGCAATGTTATGAAAGCAATGTTACATAAAGACAAGCAATTAAAATAAATTTATATTATCTTGAAACAAAAGCACTATGCATTGCCAAAACATTTATGTAATACGTAAAAAAATGTATACCAGTATGAATTTTTTTATTTTAATCATTAACAACATAATATATATTTGGCAACCATGCATTAGGAATAATGAATTATCCTTTTCAAGGTTTAGTTAATTTATACCTAGAAAGTATATAAAAAAATCATGATTTTTTTTTCATTCTAATTAATTTTTAAAAATATCTTTTAAATAAACTTATTATCTTATTTTTAAGAATAGTGTTTTAACAATTATGTTTTTATTTGCATAAAATTACCTTTGATTACAATCGAATATAAGTAAATGATATTTCAGGAAGACCGTCCAGTTACAATGAATAAAAATATAATTAAAAAAAGAAACAGGAAAAAAACTGGATCCAGACAGAAAAATGGGGCGGCTACACAGATCACGGAGGAAAAAATATACGAGAAGTTCTTACCGCGAGAAATCATGTGCGCCGGTGAAGTAGCTAGCAGACGAGACCACACCCACTCTGTCTTCCAAAAAACGCAGTACTTTCATATTAAGGACACTATATAAGCAAGCATGATTTTCCTTTAAATTGAACTGACTGAAATAAAAGTGATCTAAATTACTAACAATTTCAAAAAAAATTATTTCTATTGATAGTTAAGAGCTTATTTTGTATTTTTGTTAATTATTAATATTATGTATTTCAATAAAGATATCTTAAGAAAGTTATTCATTTTATTGACTTTGAGATAAACACTTGAATATTATGAAGGAAATTAATTGCTGTCATATTATTATATTTACACTCATTAAAAATGTTAATTTTTCTTTTCTTTATTGATATTTAGAGGTAAAAACTTTGCCTCTAAATATCAATAAAGAAAAGAAAGTTGGGTAGAAAACTACTAACCATGTTATTCCTTGTGAATTTATTTATGAATGCAATATCCTGCTATTTGGTTATAATTTTTCCTTTTATAAGAAAGAATTATATTTCTGTACATAAATTCGCTTGCATCAAGATAATAAAAATATTTTTACTTCGGAGTATTTTATGTTAGAAAAAACAATTTCTATTATCAATTTGTGAATGAATTTCACAGAATAATGTAAATATTATATATATATATATATATATATATATATATATATATATAT